>JARFTM010000243.1:0-41140 GCA_030278935.1 Trichoderma polysporum | reverse complement strand
TTTAAGGGAGCTTTTTTTTTTTTTTTTTTTTTTTGCGAAAATATCTAACACACCTGCCTCCACTACAATTTATTAATGAATACCGCTTTGTTGGCTTTGTTAGGGGAAATTTTCTTAAACCAAAGGTGCATATTCCTTTTCTTGTTATGCTTTTCTTCTCTCTCTCTCTTGCTCTATGTGTTTCGTCCCTTGCTGACACTGCTAGAGTCGGTATCGACATGGTGTACCTACTCCAGGTTCGTCACTTTGATCCGATCCCCCCTCTCCTACTGCTCAGCGTAATGATGCCAGCCAAACTTGTCGTAGCGTGATGTGTATGCCCTATGTTCTGCCCTCCAGTAATATACTTGTTATCCCTACAACGAGTATTCTCGCAAATGGCAGATAATGTCCATACTTGGCTTGATCTAGCTACCAAATGTGTCATGATGATTTTCGAAATAAAGTAAAGATTATACTGCGGTTAGATATACAACTTACAAAAATTTAGCGATGAAGACTATTGCTTTACATTTCCTACAACACTTCACGTTTCTGCCTGCTTGCCAAATAAATCTTGTATCCAATCAGAAGTATATCATTGTATATCTCGTATATAAATTGCTTGTAGAAAATGTCAACCTGTGTATCAAAGCAATACTTGCCATTTCATGAAATCAAAAAATCCCAAACGCTGCTCCCAAGTAAAATCCAAAACAATCTCAGATAAAGAAAGAATGAAAGAATGAAATGTACCGTCTATAACTTGACCCTAGCTCCAATCCCCCGTCCCTCGTAATGGACAGTCTCTATCCAATTTCCTATCCTCAATGTTGCGTCGGCCATGGCATCCAGCTTCAATGAGCCGTCCATGGCATCAATCAATTTATCATAGCCGATGCTGTCCGCCGACCATGTGACAGGGAGCCGTGGAGTCTCCGTCACCCCTGGAGGCGCATCGAACGGCTCATCGTAAAAGATGTGACCAACAGGTTCTGTATGGTTGTAATATGCTGTAGCGTTTATCATCTCAATATGTATGGTGTTCTGTTGTAGTGGAGATGCCAGATCGAAAGAGGCTGTAGAAGAGAAAATGTGAAAGACGGCGTCTCTCACAAAGTTTTTACCCTGATTCCTGCTGTTCTTGTCTCCCGGAAGTTTGATCCGGGGTGTTGGGAGTGTGATATTGAATTTGGAGAGAGCATCGCCGATGACAGGCAGCCCTGGAATACTGCCTTGATGAGTTTTAAATGTAAGTGTTGTGTTTTTGCCCGAAAGATAGTCGGATAGTAATTTCGTGGCAGCCTTGTGGCCTTTCTCCCCACCAAGAGATACTGGATCCCAGGTGGCAAAGACGGCCAGATTCGTGTTATTTCCCAATTGCAAGTCAAGATTATTGGCGGTGACTTCTCCGATGATGAGTCCCTTATGGTAAACGTGGACAGTTGCAAAAGGAATAGAGGCTGTATAAGGTGTAGGGTTCGTTATGTTGACCGATGCCTGCATATGAACAGCATGCTTCGTTGTGTTTAGAATGACCAAATTGGAGACGCGTGGGTCAATTTTCGTAAGCGATTTACCAGGAAGCTCTGTTCCATTTAGTTAGCAGAGCTGTCCTTGGGCATCTTGTGAGGTAAATCATAATCGTACTCTCAATAGTTCAAAAGACGCGTTATGACACCACCACAAGCGAGCCACGCAATAAATTACCAAGGCGAGGACAGACGTTTTACTGGAATCTTGCCCTTTGCGGGAACATCTCGGAGAACCAGGTCTCCAAGCACTGTTGAAACCTTGATGTCGACGAGAGACTCCACATCAAGCAGAATATCCTTGTCGCCGAGTAAAAGCTCTCCCATGACATCGCTGAAGACATCGCTGTCAGTAATGTCGAGGGGTACATCGGTAATCCTAGACGTGATTTCAAGCACCGCTTTACCGTCTTCAGGGTCATTTGTCTTAGTAGAGTTGGCCTTTTGCCACTGTTGCACATTCAGCTCGCCAAATTTCTTGCCGCCGTAAAAAATGTTACCATTGGCTCGGAGACTGTTGACGCTAATGTCCACGTTCAACTCGGATGGAAGCTCGGCCAGAACTTGGATCGTCCCAGACACACGGGCTTTTGAGTCAGGGTCATTGGGATCCGCAAAAGGGCTTGGAAGTTTGAAGTCGACATCTGTGAGAGAGAGGTTTCGAATAGCATCATTAAACGACGACCCCGGGAAGCTGATTGGAACAGTGATGCTGCTAAGGAAGGACCTGATCCACTCTGGGACATCCGACTTGTCCGAATTCTGACCTCGGACGAAAACCTGAGCATCCTCGCCATTCATGTAATGCTTAAAGAAGTTGTCCAGTGGCGACATTTTGGTCAAAGGGCAAGCTTGAGTAAGCTCTTCCGGTATATCGTTGATGACGCCATTGGCATCAACAGTAACATTAGCATGCGGCTCCACATCGATTGGGTTGGTGATGGCAGTGGCCACCATGATATAGGACTCGGATGGGTCACAGTTGGGAACGAGGATATCAAATGCAAGCTGCGGAACAGTGAGACCGACCGGATAGTCGTTGTAAGCGATGATTGATGCATTCGCACCAACGGCCATCCGTCCTCCATCACCAACAGGAACATCATGGATGTTGAGACGGTCTATCTTGTACTCGGGTAGAGAGGGAATTTGTTTGGCTGTAATGGAATTAGCAAATAGTGCACCACGAGAATATGCGCAAAAAAAAAATCTTCATATTATTGTTTTTTCTCCAAAAAATAATGAAGCAAAGGAGCGGTAGAGAGATTGACCTTCAAAGACCATTGACTCGACAACGTTGTGGGTACCAAGAGGCAGAATGCCAGCTTTGATACGAAGTGCAGCCGAGCCGGTCACCTTGACCTGCTGAAGCTTGCCATCTAGCCAGTCATTGACAATTTGTCGCAGGCTTTCGGCGTCTCCCGGGCTGAGATCAGCAACAAAGTCCAGCACAGTGGTTTGACCATCAACCAGATTGATGGTCAATGGCGGTACAACAGCAGAGCCCAGGAGAGCATTTTCATAGTTGGGCAAATGTACGTTAATATTTGTCTCTTCAGTATCGAGCTTCCTGACGATGCTAGTTGCTAGCCTGCCGAGACGTCTTGCTGTATCATCTTTGACTCGGGAGCCATCCAACTTGAAATTGGCTTGGATCCGCGCGCGAACACTATCTGGAGTGAGAGATTCGAGAGACAAGCCGGTTGGTTCGAGAACGGCAGCAGTCTCAGCGTAAGCCTTGACGGCAGGAGGGACGAGGAAGCCCAGAACCATGACCACCACGATGAGGGCGGCCATGACCGCAATGGCGATAATTGAGGGCCATCGCAAGCGGCTTTTCGACTTTGGTGGCGACTTGTTCAAGCTATCGCTTTCGCCATCTTCGCTCTCTTGCCCGTGATTGGCATCGGAAAGCAATGGCGAGGCTTCAGTGACAGGTCCGCGTTCGGGCTCCGACGAGAGCAAGGGAGACGTCTCCGATGCCTCCGACTGCTCATTGCCTAGTGTGGAAGCATCGGCGGAGCTGGGATTTGGTTTGTTGAAGCTAAATGAGACCTTGAAATCAGGCATGGCGAGCCTAGGAAGTGGGCGAGATCGAGTAGACCGCAGTAGGATGCGTCCCCTAGCGAGACGTCACCTCTCACTGGAGGCTGTACGGAGTACGCTGCACCGTCAAGGGTTGTATGAGTAGGCGGGTGCCGTAAGCGTATACTTCAAGTGATGAAAGTGGAGGCTGCACCAGAGTGCGGAGATGGTCACTGCTGCAAGGCGGGCTGCCCAGACTCGTTAAGATGAGTTGAGATGGCAAAGGCTTGGTTTGGAGGCGGAAGTTGTTGTCGTCACGATCGAGTGACAGGAGTGGAGCCGAGTTTCGATAACGGGCCATTGGGCGTTGGGGGCGGCACGAGTACGGAGACTGTGTACGTGGACAGTTGATATGATTGGCTGATCTGAGCCACATCTGCTTAGTAACGCCTCTTCATGCCCCCTTAAAGAGATTGTGGAGTATCGAGTACCTGCGTAGGTGCTGTCTCTGCCACCCAACTTGCCGCGACTGTGCCTAAAATTAGTGCAGGTACTAGGCCGATAGTAGTGTTCCGTAAGGCACGGAGCAGCGCCCTCAGGTACTTACAGTACTTACTGCCTGACGAAGGCGTGCCTCAGGTTTCAGCATACCATGCTAACCAACCAGGGCTAGCTTTAGCATATCAAGCAATGGCGAACTCTACAGTACTACGGAGTAAGGTAGGTAGATGACGATCAAGCTATATTCTACGGTAGATAGTACCTAGTTCTGCTTGCAAGTTCGAGCAAACATACCAATGTACCTCTCGACTACAAAATAAATTTAAATTACGCCTTCATTGAGATCTATCAGTCAATAATTTTCTATTCCGTATTCGGTATTTGGTGTCTACCCGGCGGCAGCAACAGTGCTCACACACTTCTTTGTGCTTACAGCTTCACGACCTTCCCTTTCCCCTCCCCTCTCTTCACATTCCACTCTACAATTACTACCATTCCCCCAACTCTTCTGCACTCCAGTTTCTGCATTTAGTAATTTATAGTACATGCCCTGCCGTTAGGAATATTCTCTCGACCCTTCTACAGCCCAGTATTGCATTACGTTATACAAGTACCCAACTAAAGTATCGCTTCATGGGGCCATCTCAATGCTGCTATGTGAAGGCTTCCCACCGTGTGATTGGAGGAATCATATCATTGCGTAAAATACAAGATCTAACACAGCACAGGTCAGAAAGAGCCTTGGCATTGACCAGCCCTTCTCGTCTCACTCGGCTAGACCTCTGGCTTTAGTTGACGAAATTTCTATCTCCGACACGCGAGCCCATGCCAAGAATATAGTCAGCTTCCTCTTTTGGCAATCTGGAGTGACGACAACCTATAGAATGGAGTCAATCACGAAATAGTTTGTACTTTTACGGCTTGCTTATTAGGCGACATTACTACCTGGTCGCAAATCCGCAGGCAGCCATAATGTGTTTGACCTTACGGAGTATTCGTAGCTGCATTGACAGTAAAGTCAAGGTCGCGTGTAACGGAGAGCCTTTAGCGCCGAGTTCTCTCTCGGGTCTGGTCTTGGAGTCGAACTGGCTTGCTCTTGTTAATCAAGATTGACAAACGTTCATTTGGAATGACTTGTTAACAATGCGCACAAACGGGCATTGCTTCTGTTTCTCATCGCATCTGAAAGATGGCGTTGTACACCTCGGACATGTTACCTCAAAGAACTTTGCCAGCTTCAACATTGATGCTACCTCACTCACAACGATGCCGAACGGTACACTAAACTTAAAAATTTACTCTACTTTCATGGTTACTTTAGTGGGTCCTGTCATATTAAGTGTCTTGTCTAGAGGGGTTTAGAAGGTAACAGACTTTTAATGCAAGTATTATTAGAACGGGAACAACAAACGAGCACATTTTTGCACCTTCGAGGCCTCCTCTTTAACGTCAATTAGTCCCAAGATGGAATTTGCAAGGTCCCCTTTCAAATCTAACTCCCATATGACCTCCCAGATGCAGCATGGCAGTGGATAGAGCCAAGACATGCAAAGTCTGCTAAGCCCGCTGCCAGTGAGTAGTCGAAGCACTAACTTGCAAGGCGTGAGGTTGGCGAAATAAGCTACTGCTACTAGCATTGGCTTTATAGCTATGCTTAGATGAATTGCGGTTTCACGTGTGGGCTCTGAACAGGTAGCAGGCGGCGAGTCCGTGGCCAGTTTTTAACAACATAATATGGATGATTTTCGTGTAACACCCTTGAAATGGCCTGCTCAGCCTTGTAATAAAATGAGTTAGGTATGACGGGTTTAACATGCAAGCCGACTGATAATAGATCTGATTTCCAGGATGGCTTTAGAATTTAATCCACCAGTCACAGGCCGATCCAACCCCGATCTAACCCACACTGCTTAAAATCTCCTATCCCATTTGGCAATTTGTGAACCATTAGTTGGTTAGGATTGAGGATCCGCCGAGATCCATCCGACGAATACGGTAGTAACCCGCTCGATCACAAGAGACATAACAGGAATAGATTGGAAAGTCTACAAAGAAACGCCCCTTACGTGAACGGCATATTTTTCTCCGATGGGATGACATGCCTCAAACTAGCAATTATAGTCACTCCGAGTACGAAGTAAATCAAGCCCTTTTGCAATGGTGCTTGATGATAATTGTGATATCAGCTTATGGTAGGATCCGGCCGGCCGAGCCATCTCCAGCATCGGATAGTGTTTATGCCTGAGCGTCTCGCCATCTATAGACACATACACAGAGTAGATTAGACAAGAAGCGTGGCTAGACACAAGTATAAGTAACCACGACTCCGCCAACCATTTATTGGAAATTCCCGTCTCCAGCCAACGCAATCATCCCAATCTCAGTGTTTTCACACACAACAATACCAACGAAAGAAAGAAATCGTTTTCGCAATGGTTGCTATCAAAGCAATCTTCGCCGCCGCCTTGGCTCTCCTGCCAGCGGCCAACGCTACACGAACCTTCTACAACGATGGTCACCTCAACGGCTGGGACTTCGTTCGCCACGAGGCTCAGGGCACCGTCTCTGAGGTCTCCAATGTCGTCTACAAGGGCACCTCTGCTCTCAAGATGACCCAGCAATTCCTTGGCACATCATACCCTGGCCGCTACCACTCCGAGGTCGATCACAACCGCGGCTACCAGCGTGGCGAAGAACTGTTCTACGGCTTCGCGTTCCGCCTGTCTCAGGACTGGGAATTTTCCTCCCAGTCGTACAACATTGCCCAGTTCATTGCTAACCGCCCTGGTGCTGGCTGTGGTACCGATGATTGGATGCCCTCCACCATGATCTGGATCCAGAACAACCAGTTGCGCACTCGTTACGTCAACGGACACTACCGCCAGCCTAACTGTGGCCGCAACATCATCACTCTCCCCAACCCGCCCACTGTCAGTGCTGGAGTGTGGCACAGGGTCATCCTCCAGGTCAAGTGGGAATCCGACAACACCGGATACTTGAAAGTCTGGCTTGACGGTAACAAAGTCCACGAGGTGTTCAACATCGCCACCACCGTTGACGACGACACCCTCTTCGGGTTCCGTGTCGGTCTGTATGCCAACAGCTGGTTCGATGATCATCAGGACAATAAGAGCAACCAGGATTTCCGCCAGATTTGGTACGATGAGGTTGCCGTCGGCACCACCTTTGCCGATGTCGACCCCGACCACGTCTAAGCAGTTGATCGCGAAGAATTTCTTGTGAGAACTGGGCAGTGACGATATCACGAGATTTAACACTCCAATGACTTGCAGAGCGCCTTCATAGTACATAGCTTTACGGCTCTTGCAAACACGTGTATATAATTCACATGTATATAGTTTAGAAAGCAAGTATTGCTTGTTACATTTTCATGAAATAAAACTTTATATACTACTTCATTCGCATTCATTCCCGATAAGCGTCCTGTTCGTCATATATATATATATATAAACAACCAATGGTCTCTCTAGTGTTAAAAGAAAAAGACTTATATGATGCGAATTAACTGTTTGCATTTCTTGCTTTGTCACTGTCCGGATCCGGATCCCTTAAAGTGGTTGCATATTGATAGCATCAAACGGGCTAGGGTTGTACAAGAGCTATAGCCAGTGACCCCACATTTTGTCCCTCAGCGACCTCATATCGGCGGCGATGACTCTTCAACTGCTCTGATAAGTTCTTAATGATTCTGCATTTTACCTATTCGCACGAGCAAATATAGTCAATTTTATATTGAGATCAACCTTTATTGATTTAATTCTTTGCCTCACAACGTCAATTGGTATTTTTCTCATCCCACAATCGCAGCTGCGAGCACCAATACTAAGCAAAGCTTGTTCAGCTATTTCCAATTTTCGGCCAAAAAAATCATGAAGATCGCAGCAGCGCGAGCATTCCGAGGCGCGGCCAATGGCTTCCAAAGCCGTGCCTACTCACAGGCCGCCGCCAAGCCCAGGCATCTCATGTCCATCAGTGACCTTGCGCCTTCGGAATTCTCTGCCTTGGTGCGTAATGCCGCCGCCCGAAAACAGGACGTCAAGTCTGGCCGCATGCCGCGGTTAAGTAATGGGCTGGCTGGCGAGACGGTGGCCATGATGTTTAGCAAACGGAGCACGAGGACTCGTGTGTCGACTGAGGCGGCGGTTGCGATGCTTGGTGGACACCCCATGTTTCTCGGCAAAGATGACATTCAACTTGGCGTTTGTGCTTCCCGGTATTCATCTATTTTTGACTATTTCATCGCTAATGCTATAGACAGGTCAATGAGTCGCTGTATGACACCTCCGTGGTCATCTCATCAATGACCTCTTGCATGGTAGCTCGAGTCGGTCCCCATTCTGATGTAGCTGGGTTGGCAGAGCATTCAACCGTCCCTGTTATCAATGCTCTCTCAGATGATTTCCACCCGCTACAAACCATTGCCGACTTTCTCACCATCTACGAGGCCTTCCCATCTTCCCTTTCAAGCCACAACAGTCTCGATCTCAGCGGTCTAAAAATAGCTTGGATCGGCGACTCCAACAACGTGCTCTTTGACCTTGCCATTGGCTGCGTCAAGACTGGAGTCGAAATCGCCGTCGCCTCGCCCAAGGGCTACGGAATCCCTAACCACATGAGGCAGCTCATCAACTCTGCCGCCAGCGGCGTCGAATCACCCGGCAAGCTTTCGGAAACTACCATCCCGGAAGAAGCTATTAAGAATGCTGATATCCTGGTGACCGACACGTGGATCTCAATGGGACAAGAGGCTGAGAAGCAGAAGAGGCTTCAGGCTTTCGCTGGGTATCAGATCACTAACGAACTGGCGAAGCGAGGTGGTGCCAAGGATAACTGGAAGTTTATGCACTGCTTACCCCGACATCCGGAAGAGGTTGCGGACGAGGTGTTTTACAGCCCCAGGTCTCTTGTCTTCCCTGAGGCAGAGAACCGACTTTGGGCTGCTGTTTGTAAGTCACTCTTTTGCTCACTATCTATATAAAAGCGACATGATGCTGACTTTTTTCTTTTCACAGCCGCGTTGGAAGGCTTCGTTGTAAATAAGGGTGTGCTCGAGTAACAAGCTCAGACTTGGGCTCATGAGGAGTTTTTAGGATCAAATTTAGATGTACACACAAGACAGGCAGAAAAAAGATTGAATTCACAAAATTGCTAAACCAACGACCAATTTCCCCATTAGACGCCAAGTGTCCAAAGACACTAGCTAGGTACATGTAATACTCGTAGAAATCATTATTTTAACCAGGAGGAAGCTGGCTAGCATCGACAACCTCGTCGGCATCCTTGATAATAGGCTCTTCAGCGTGCTTATGCAGGGGTGATCTAGGCAGGGCCATCAAACCAGTACGGGCAGATTCCAAAATTCCAAAGGGAGAAACCAACTTCAAGAATGAGTCGATTCTCGATTGCTTGGCAGAGCTGTCATGCAGTTAGTTAGTGGGTGACTCACTCCAATGAATGGCGCCAACGGGGATATGCAAGACTTACACTTCAACAATGCAGCTGGTAGTGCTAATATCCAGCACCTTGCCTCCAAACTGGTGGGTGAAGTAGGTGATGGTCTTCAAATGCTCGTGCTTATGTCGAAGAGCCTCACTGGCAGCAAGCTTGCTAGGGTGGAAGTCCTTGGCTGACTCCTCGAGGCTTCGCTCGAATTCGTTGACTTGCTCGCCTTCATGCTCACCATTGCTCATCTCACGGTGGTGGGCGAGTAGCTCCTCAAAGTACTCGGGTCCCAGAATGTTGACCTTGGCAAGAAGGAGTTCGCGCTGGACCAGAGCTGCATTGCTGTAATCCAGGACAGCCCAGACAGGCACCAGATCCTCCAATTGCCTTCTAGCCTGCTCGACAACACCGTCCTGGCCGGTCAAGACGATGGTCATGCGGGACAGATCCTCCACCTCGGTGTTGCACACGACCAAAGAATCAATGTTGAAGCCTCGGGCAGCGAGAATACCAGAGAGGCGAGACAGCACACCCGGCTCGTTCTGGACCAGGCAGTTGAGGATGTGACGCTTCGGAGGCGCCATGGACGGCGTGGGCGTCTCATAGAGGATGTTGGAGACGGCAGCTTGGGCAGACCAGGCCGGTGGAATGTCGGAGATGGGCAGAGGAGCCGAGCGACGGCGTAGAGCCTTGTAGGCAATGGCAGAGGTTGAGCTGCTGGATGAGCTGTGTCGTACGGTCGTCCTCACAACGGTGGGGAACGACTTCGCAGTGAGGCGCAAAGGCGCGCTCCAGGGCCGAAGCGAAGCCATCTTGCAGCGACTTGAGCTGATCAAGTTCAGTCACTGGGAGACAGCAAGTCGAGCGGCGATGGAATTGGTTGTTGACTGCTTCGTGGCGCTGAGTCAATGAAGGAAGGAAGATTGAAGGTAAAGTAGAAAAGTTAGTGGCCTCGAGAGACGGAGGTGGGCTCCGATAAACCGGAGGTTGACTGACACAGCGGTTTAGCACGGATCGCATCGGCCAGCCATGCAGTAACTTGAGCTGATGGACGCTAAGAGAGTTTCTGCTACTGCTGGATTACCAGCATATCTTTCCGTGAATGACTAAATGACCACCTTAGTACCTAATTAGCTTTATAACAAGACGGATGAGTGTAATAGAGTTACCAATACCTAAATACAAGCAGAAATCGCTGCCGTGTAGGTACGTATGTACCGTATGTACCAGAAAGTGGTCGGAGATGACTTGCCCCGCGTATTCACGTCCCCCGCGATCTGCTACTATCCCGCTTTGATGCCAAACTCGGCAATCTTGGAAGTACCTATAAAGTATTCCCACGAGGCCAGTATTATCGAGCCCAGACTTCTTCCTCTATTATGCAATTGAGCATCTTACAGAGGGCCATTCGTTAATTACTCGGGACCTTTGATCTCTCTTCATTCGTTCAGCGTGTGGCAAAAACCCAGAGAGGCATCGGACTGCCGCCAACCTCACGTAAGAGCGCATGCTTGGCTGACTACGTTATCACCATGGACGAAGAAGTGGCGTGCCCTCGGAGTGATTGCCTAAGATGCAAGGAGTGCGCAATAGCAATAAGCCATTTCACATGCTGACATCCAGTGCAAATCTGCAATTGGTAGTTTAACATCTACCTAGGTATTCCACGTCATGCTCCTATCACGCCGGAGCTCTTGCATTCAAGGTGTCACATGCACTACCGCTGTATTTTCACCAATTGCTATAGCACTCTTTCAGCGCATTTTGACAGTAGTGGAGCGCATCTAAGGACCTTGGCCAGCGAGGCTCCGACACCGCAGGCTTAACGGGCCGGGGCTCCATCTAGCATCTAACAGAATCGTTTCCCCATGGGTTTAACATTTACTTGTGATTTACCGTATTATGTAAGGCTCATAGACTCCATATCCGTGAGTACATTTTTCCGATGCCGCGATCCAGCACTTCGCCTGGCGGGTCCTGGTCTATCTAATCTTGATACGAGGCTATTAATAAAGAACCTTGGAAGGGAAAAAAAAAGAAAGCCAACCGTTCAAGTACCTAAGTACCCTATCTGAAAAGTGCTTAGTGGCCACTGCTGATCCACGCACGTCGCGAGCTCTCGTGCCCTGCAGCCTTGCATCCTTCGACTGATTTTTTGCAGAAATACGACGCAACCTCGGCTGTACTGCGAGCTTCTCTCGGGTTTTCTTACCAAGCAACAGAGTACCAGTCATTTTCAGATCGCAAGCCGACTGCTTCTTTGCGACATTATGGAGGATTCCGAGCGACGAACCAAACGATCCCGCTTCGACCAAACGGAGCCTGAGCCCAGGCGAGCATCGAGATTTGACAGGCGTTCTCGATCTCCGCCTTCGCGCCGCCACGAGGGCAGAGACCGCAGTCCGCTTCCCAAGGATGATTCTTCCGAGGCAAAGAAGCCCGCGGTAGATGCTGCTGCGGCTGCTGGTACGTCCCTTTGATTTCCATCTCTTGAGGCGCAAATGCGCATGAGATTGCGATTGCGACGAGCTAACCTTGCCAATTAGCTGCTGCTGCTGCTAAGATCAATGCTCAGTTGCAAGCGCGAAAGGCTCCTCAGCATGTTGATGTTCCCCCGATCAGATCTGCGGGCGCGCAGTCTGAGGAGCCAGGCGACAATGAGATGAAGGTCGAGATGTATGTTGCCGACGGCGACTACATTCAAGACATCGAAGTCAATGACTTGCGAAATCGATACTTGTTGACCAAGGGCTCTACCCAAGAAATGGTAATGGATCCTCAATATTCCTGCTCCGTCAGATTCGTCAGCTCAGCATCCGCGGTACCCTAGTCGAGGACGTGATACTCACGAAAATTTCTGATATGCAAAAACCCCCCCTTTTCGGCTCTGGCTAACTTGGCGTCGCTGTAGATCCGAAGTGAAACTGGCGCTGGTATGCAACCATCCTTGGCTAAATGAACTTATAGACCCTTGATATTGACTTTATCTGCCAGACGTCACCACCCGTGGCAGCTATTACCCCAATAAGAGCATGGCGACTGCAGCGGTAAGATAAATCCTATGATACAATCGTACTCATGTATATTTTCTAACTTGAAGCTCTCCTTGGCCTCGGATAAAGAACCCTCCTTTATATCTTCACATTACTAGCACTTCCAAGGAAGGGTTAGAATCTGCTGTGGAAAAGATCAATGATCTCATCAAGCAGGAGCTCCCTCAGCTAGTTGATGAACGACGATTCCGACGCAGAGACCAGGAGCAGCAGCCGCAAGTCGAACGAGACGAATTCGGACGAGTATGATACGCCCTGAAACTTGTATTATCCTTTATTACAACTAACACTTTTTTGTAGCGAAAATGGCCTGAAGAGAAAATTCCCATCACCCTTGAGCCAGTTCCCGGATTCAACCTGCGTGCTCAGGTAGTCGGCCACGGCGGTGCCTATGTAAAACATATCCAGCAAGAAACAGGCTGTCGTGTCCAGATCAAAGGCCGAGGCTCGGGCTACTTAGAGGCTGCTACAAATCATGAAAGCGATGAGGATATGTTCCTTCATGTCACGTATGTGTCTACCTTGGGCCCCTTTCTGCTCTGATTTACCTTTATTGACTTGTTTACTGCAGCGGACCTGACCCAACCATGGTTGCCAAGGCCAAGGAGCTATGCGAAGATTTGATTGCCAACGTCAAGGAACAGTACGAGGAGTTCAAAGCCCGACCGCCCCGTTACAATAATGACCGTGGCGGGTATGGCGGCGGCGGCGACCACCACCACCACCGGGGATCCCACGACAGGTCGCATGGCGGTTCTCATCACAATTCATACAATTCGTACAATAGATACAATTCCGATACTGGTGCCTCCAACAGCCCCGCTCCAGGAGTCAACAGCCAAGCAAGCGCAGCAGCCGACTATGCTGCTCAATATGCTCAATACTATAATGGCGCCGATCCCTATGCCGCGTATGGAGGATATGCTAAGTAAATCAGCCTTGTGGAAAGTGTCTTGACCAGAAGACGAAACTAACGTACTATAGCTATGTCGCCTTGTATCAACAGTATTATGGAGGTCAGACTCAAGCACCAGGTCAGAGCTCACATGCTGCAGCAGCCCCAGGCCAATCCGCCTCTCCTCCGCCGCCGCCTCCTCCTGCCGAAGCGGCTCCTCCTCCACCTCCTCCCCCAAGCTCTGCACCACCTCCTCCGCCACCATCCGGACCGCCTCCTCCAGGTGGAAGCTTTAGCGCTGTATGTTGACCCCTGATTCATACGCCTTGGCATTCATTAACTAATTGTTTCCCGATGAATTAGGTTCCACCTCCTCCAGGGCTTTAAGGGAATAGGTCTCCATAACTGACATAAGAGCTTGCTACTCATTTTGTTATGCTGACTTTGTAATATGCATGGTTGACAACAGGGGGCTACAGATCTCGTACACGAATGGCTTGGGGGAAGCGCAGAGCTGCTAGTTCAAACGCACTGAACGATTTCTTAGGTTTGGCACAAAAGGATTTAACTGACAAGTCCAGAAATTTGAATTTAGACATAAATCCAGTGGTAGGGAGTTGGTCTAGACGAGACCATTATTTTTTTGTTGATAACTATTGTGCAAACAGGAAAAAAAAAAAGTGTTGGTCCTTGTGTGAGAAGTCTTGACTGCTGACAAGCACAGGCTGTAAACTATCAACCAGGGCCAGAGTAGATAATAGTGGTTGCTACGAGATATGTATGAAAGTGACGGTTTGAAATAGTGATGATGTAGTATAAAGGCTCGAAAATTATGGCTTATGGCCGATTATACGCACTTAGTCCCTATAATTGACGCAAATTTAGGGGTACTATATGCCTCTATGGGATGCATTGTGTGCCGCGACTCCTTCAGTTCGGCTCCGCTGGTGAACCGCTGGGTTGGTGGTACTTGAAGTGCTACACCCCTGGATGAGGCTCTATGGCAAAGGATTCACCCAGCTGATGTTAGTTAGCGCTCTTTAGTATTAGGCAATGATAACCAAGTCATTGCCGGAATCTGAAGACCAAAACGCCGACAGGCGATAAAGCTCGCATTTAACATCTCTGATCAGATCGACGTCTTATTACCTCGCCTCCCAATCCGACCCCGTAAGCCATGTGACCAGACCTCGAATTGATCCCACCCTTACAACATCATGTTCTTTAAAAAGGTCCTGGAGTGTCTGTGGTGGACAATCCTCCAGGCTAGCTATTTCAGTAGAATTTCCACCAGCGTCAAGCAGCACAGGGTTCCAGCCCGCATTAGTAGCCCCGACAACGTCCTTGGCAAACTCATCGCCGACATACACCTTTTGCCAACTCTCCAACTCGGCTTCAGTAGGGGTTTTACCATGTCGAGATGTGATGATACGGGATAGCATAAGTTCGGCGGCGTTGAAAATCTGTCTGTCTGGCTTTTCCACGCCCACATCGTATGACATACAATGAAAGTCGATATCGTATTGCTTCTCGGGAAAAGCACTTGTTTCGACCGGTGAGCCATACCGCAACGGACTAACGTTGAGCCCAAAGGAGGACAGAATGCTTGGAACTCGATCGTCAGAGTTTGTAACTACTCCAATAACAATTTCATCAACCCCTTGAAGTGATATCCGCTGCCGCAAAGCCTTGATTGCTGGGACAAGATCGCGCTGGGATTCATAGCCTTCGCTTGAAGAGAATCGATGCATTAGTTTCGGGACCAGAGTAGGGGGGAGAGCTTGATTGTTGCGGATAAGTGGTGTAAATGTTTTATGAATAACCTAGGTAACCGACTGGTATCAGAATGGCGAACTCTCACGCTAAAGCTCAAAGCACATCATCAAAGGGGGGTACTTCGTAGGTAACAACAAAGTTATGGCTGATTAGTAGAGCAGCATGGGGTTTACTTACATTGGTCCACCATTGAGTGGCGCCGAGCCCAGTTGCTTTCCCATAGTTTGGATTATGCTTCCGTTCATCTTTAATTGCTGCTAATAACCGAGATTGAAGCTCCTTATCGCTAAAGCCAGTAATATCACATTGTCGCGCAACTTCGGCGTATTGCTGGGCGACTGCGCCTTTGGGGCTGAACAAGGTGCCGAATGCATCAAAGCATAGGAGTAGATTTGGTTTGGCCGTGTTTAACAAGGGCCGTGACGATGCTGTGAATACCATGGACAAAGATCTTGAGGGGAGAGAGAATCCCCCTCTTCTTGTTTTCCGCTGACTAAATTACCGGGGTTTCAAAACAAGGAATTGTTTCTTGACCGCTGTAAAATGCACGCTCGGATCTTCAAATTGGAAGGTTGACAGAAGAAAGGATAATTCGCGCCGGGAGGAGACTTGGGGAAATTAATCGACTTGCTACTAGGGATTATTGCCAGGTTAGGTGATTCTAGAATTCAGGAAGCATGCCGTGACTTCATTTTACGAAATACGATGCATATCTCCCTGCAATTCGGCAATCTGTATTAAAGCGTAAGTTATATGCATTCCATTATGACTGACATCCTACATTGATCATGTGCAGTGCATTGGCGAGCTTATACAGAGACACCTACTCCGTACAAGACGCAAGTTTGACTCAAGAAGTTCAAAGCCTCAGATAGCCGAAGTGGACGGCGTCGTGTGCTAATAATAGAAGAAATGGGGGCCCCGACCTCTTATCGATATGGAGCTTGGTTGCAGCTATTAGCCAGCGGCAAGTGTCCCACTTCCTACCAGTATGTCGCCGCTTTGTATCTGACATCCCGAACATACATTCATAAGCTCCCTAGCATAAAGTGCAGTCCAGCATAGAAATGTCCCATCAGGCGTACCCTTCTCACGACCCTGTAAAGGAGCCGCATTCGGTTTCTGTGAAAGTACTCAGGTAGGTACCAAACACTTACGAATTGACGTCTCGACCTTTCCTTACCAGGGTCAAATTATCGTAGGCTCTCTCAACCGTCGCTCGTAACGCAGTACCCGATAGATCCTCCGTTCTCTCCTCCCAACGCCAAATTGCAGCCAGCACCCGCCTCACTCGCTTACTCTGCCTCCAATACGAATCCAGACCTGTTTTTGCTCAGCCCGATTCTCAACCTGCCGGTATCGTTCGGCTCGGCCTACGTGGGCGAAACCTTTAGCTGCACGCTCTGCGCCAACAACGATCTGCCCCCCGATGCGGCGAAGCGCGTACGTGATGTTCGTATCGAGGCCGAGATGAAGACCCCCGGCCTGGGAGGAACCCAGAAGCTCGAACTTGGACCCGCGAACCTTGACGGCGCGATGCCAGCAGGAGTGGATCTTGAGCCAGGAGGAACATTCCAGAGGATTGTGGGCTTCGATTTAAAAGAGGAAGGCAATCATGTGTTGGCTGTGACGGTGAGCTACTCTGAGGCTACGGAGACGAGTGGGCGGACGCGGACATTCAGAAAGCTGTATCAATTTATATGCAAGGCATCCCTGATTGTGAGGACCAAGGTAAGCGGTCTGGAGGTGGATGCAAGCAGCAGCAGAAAATGGGTTCTCGAGGCGCAGCTGGAGAACTGCAGCGAGGACGTAATACAGCTCGAAAAGGTGGTGCTGGATGTGGAGGAGGGCCTGGGCTATCACGACTGCAATTGGATCTCAGACGGAGACAAGAAGCCGGTGTTGCACCCGGGCGAGATTGAGCAGGTTTGCTTCCTGGTGCAAGAGAAGGGTACGGATAGCGGCGGCGGCGATGGCCTCCGACTAACGACGGACGGGAGATTGATCTTTGGCGTTTTAGGTATTGGTTGGAGAGGAGAGATGGGATGTCGAGGGTTTCTGTCAACGGGCAAGCTCGGTGCTCGGATTACAGCCCGGTGAAGGGAGGGTTAAAGGACGGAAGAGCTGTTTATTGACACAAAGATACCCCTTGAGTGAGGAAGCCAAGGGCTATGGAACATTCCAATTTACGGGCCAGTGACCGGCCTTGAGTTGATACCGCAACTGGGCAAATGCGTGGCGCTTCATAGACATATTCCGGAGCAAGGGGGGGACATCACGATGTACGATTTACGATTCACGAAGGAGGGGAGGGCCAAGCCACCGTCAAGCACAGGGGCAGATAGTTGTTGGGCGAACGCCCCGGTGGCCCGGCTAACGGGTATATGCCGTGCTGGGATGCAAAGGGACTCACAGGAAGCTAACAACCGACCGTTACGGTGCTTACGAGTTAGGTATACGGAGCACAACAGATGCGTGTGCGAGTTTGCTCTCTTCAGTCTAGGCACCACCTTACCTGTTACATATGTATTACCATATTCTCATGCTATCTATTCTAGGTAGGTAGACAAGGATACTTTTGTCCTGCGAGGCTTGGAAAGGAGAGTATTAATATGCTTGTGAGTTGTCAGGTTTCCGGCGTAGGTCCCGAGTGGAGGACATAGACGGAGATATTTTTTACTGTAATTAAGTTAGAGCATCTTTATTTTTAACTTCACATTACTTGACTACCTTGTATGCGTATTCATGCAATCCGATAATCACCCAGGGCAGGGTTCTGTTTTACATGGGCGTTTTTCTTTTATTACTGTACGTACTACTCCAAGTCATACGCTAAACTGCTAACCTAAAACAACCACACCTGTTCGTGATCCAGGGATGCGCCCGCCGCTTTTTACTCAGTACGAGCAACTACTACTACTACTACTGCCTACTAAGAGGATACGCGTCGTGTATGCAAGACTGACCTGATGCTGACAGCGCTGTCATACGAGGGAAGAGTTACTAAGAATACGGTCTTATTCTCCAGTGATGCTCCTTACGGAATGTTACTACTCAGTTTCCCCCCCCCCCCCCCCCCCCTTGCAACGTTTAAGGGGTAAGTACCTGTCTTTGGCAGAACGGTACCTAGTACCTGGTAGGTTGTAGTATAAATGGAGTTTCGGAACATTATCTACAACTGCCTTGGGCATGAACCCCTCTGACTATGAAGCATGAAGCAGAGGTGGTAATGGTTCTCGTTGTAAGAAGGCAGATGTCAGCTGGAGATCGGATGCTGTCGATTTGAAAATGTGGTCAGTAGTAGTAGGGTAGATATTACCCACGAGAAATGGAGGGTAGAGATACCAGCTATGGAGTTGTACAGGAACGGAGGGAAACATTCAGATCGGAGTGATGAGGAGCCGGCAATCGGATATAAATGCGCCGAGCCCAAGACCGGATCGACAGTAGATATCTAACGGGACCGGCAGTGAGCTACCATAACACAAATGGGCGGTCGAAGGATTAATGCAGTATAGTCGCTCAGAGGTATCGCATAAGAATGATTAATTGATGCCTCGGCCGCATTGGATTCGCGAAGCTATTGGTAGCAGCGCATGAATAGCCGCTCATGATCCGCAAACAGAAATAGTATACGGAGTGGCAGCAACCTACAGTATACTTCGTATTTAACTTGAACTTATTAGTGAGTATGGAGTAAAGTGAGCCGTGTTAGTGGATTAGGGGTGAACTACGGAGTATCGTGCTGCGACTGCTGGTTGCTAGCACATCTTGGTATGGCCCATTGGATTGGGTGTTGAAGTAGCTTTCTTGACAAAGCTAGTCCTGCAGCACTCCGTATTTGTCTGTAGCCGCAGTCCCTGTTGATACCAATTCATGATCCAGGTTGATCACGAAGCAAGGATTAATTCGGAGTGAGTGGCCTAAGTGGGTGGCTAAGATCGTGATACATCACATGTGGGGTGTCCTGAAACGGGCTGAATCTGTTTTCTTCCAACTGTTCTATGTATGTAAGCTGAAGTTATAAAGCAAGGCCATAAGACTGTAAGAGACGGGAACGACAGCAGGGAGAGTGGTTGGAAAGTAGATCGCGTAGACAACTGTCGTCTCGCTCGCTCCAGAGTTGGTAGTAGTCCTGTCTCGGAGCGGCGAGTAAAACGAAGGGGTGGGAAACATTCGAGCGGCGAACACGGATGGACGGTCCAAGACAAAAAGCTAGCTCTATCTAGCAATATTTGGTCAGTGCAAGGAGAAAGGGGCCCTCCTCATATGGCTCAAAGTGCTCCGTAGCCTACTCCATGCAGATTACGGAGAGGTATGGAGTGCGAATCATCTTGTGTCGTACTAGTATACGAAGTCCTCCGTTCTATGTTAGTTCTCCTTAGTGCGAACTTGCGCAGCCTTCAACTCAAGGCCCGTGCTTCAGCTTCCTGGCCGGAGCCAAAGCAACCTAGTCCAGGGGCTAGCTGGAGACCACTAAAGCTGGCTTTAAAAGTCAATGCTTTGTTCTGAACACATATGGACGCCATGTCGCTCGCGTGCGTGGCTGTACCTGCATGTTGGCCGCCACGGAAGCTCTCTGTTACACAGACAGGTGCCTAGCTACCGTACAAAGCTCTCTGCAAAGCTAAGAGAGCTGCTTGGTGCTATTTGGACGTGCTCTGAGAGAATGCGTAAGCATTCGGTGTAAGGAGGAGCTACCCACGATGAGACGAGCGGCGATTGCGGTGAGAACCCTTCTCATTATCGATCAATCATAATATCCGTGGTACCTGTACTCCTAGGAGTCACCAGCCGCCGCTAGAAGGCCGATGAAGAGAACCAGCCACTTGACGCGAGGCGCGCCTACCGCCCTAAACATGCCAGGGGTATCCCTGAATCCTTGATATTGGTGCCCTTAGCGGTTCCCAACAGCTATCCTGGGTGAGAGAGGTTTCCGGCTCGAACTTCTGATGCTCATCTGCACCTCTGCATGGAAAAGGCTGCATTGGCTCGGAAAGGGTTAGATGATGCACGCTCCCTGGCCCGTTGATCACCTCTGTTGATCACACTCTGTTACTGCTGGATTGACGTGGCTGGCTGCAATTGCTCCTGTTCCGAGTGAGAGACGGAACTGTGTTAGTGAGTTTCCACTGCAGCTTACTCCGTACTTGTACATGTGCATACATGAAGCATGCAAGTCATGGAGCATCGCTTATGGAGCTCGAGATTGGCTCTCGGGTCACCTTTGTAAGTCTGGGGTGACTGTAGAATTGCTGGTTGCCCACGTAGCCTTGCCATTTGGTTGGCTGGGGACTACCCAACGACTGGCTAGCGGATTGTATGCATGCTGCTGTGTTCCATTCTGTGGCGCATCCCTTGAAGATTGTCCTTCGAAATTAGCACCGATGCAGGTTTTTTCCCTTTTCTTTTTTCGCACTTGAGGCACATGTCAAGTGCCACACTTGTACTTTGAGTTACCTTAGCAGTACCTCTAACCGGCTTAGTACCAGTTTAGTGGTATGGCAGACATGAACTTAGGGCCGGCAATGTTTCTGCTGTCTTGTCCGGTCGAAGAGCTATGCTAGTCGTTTGTTCTGGAGTTGTGTATCTTGCAGAGAGCAGATGGGATACTGAAGGTGAAAGAATGCTGTCCAGATAGGCACGGGCAGTACGTCTGGCTTCCAACCTAAGGTACCTATCTGGTTAGGTACATGTAACTGTAGATCTACCTACCCTGTGCTACAAAGGCAGGTACTCCATACTGCGTAGTGATCGTCAGAGAAAGCAAAAGTCACCTTCTCTCTTGATCTCTTTGACACTTCAAGGCTGCAAGGTGCTAAGTATTGCTCCTGCCTATCTCCCTTACTTGTCTAGGTACTCTGCGGATAATGAGTCTGTTCGGCTGATAAGGATAAACACCACCTTGTATCTTCCGTGTACTTGCTTCGTACTCTGCAGATATATAAGGTACCTGTCGTTTGTAGCTTACTGACTGTCCAAAGTGCCTTGATACCTATTGCTATTAGACACTACAGACGCATATAAGCATTCTTCATCTGCAAAGCGATGCCAAGACGTCAAATGATGGATTTCAAGGCCCATCTGTTGCCCGATTGTACCTGATTCGAAGGCGTTGATGTAAGGCAAGGTTGATTATATAAGATAACATATACGGAGAACCTCCATTCCCTACGACATCTTGAGTCTGGATAGAGCTTCTGCGCTTCGAGCAAGTAACCAACATACAGAAGAATTTCTCAATGAGAGAAGACAGACGAGTACGAGTATATGCTATCACTTGTCACTCTCCTCCACTTGATGCAAAGGCGGTCATCCCGGAAAACCGACTTGACTGGCTAACAAACCCGGAAGACGATGCATACAAGTAGCGACCGAATCGAATCCTTGTTTCAGTAATCCATGGAGTCTCTCCATGGACCCTGTGAGCAGCACCAGCACGAAAAGCGGAGTTGATACAGGCACAGGTGCAGACCGAATGCCCACTATCCAAGTTCAGCAGCCGCTAATAACCCCTACTAGCAACGGCTATCAGCCGCTCGTACAAACCTCCATGTACCACTACTTGTATTGCGTAGTGAATGGTAAGATGCGGCACCTGGGAGCATCCTAGTTCCCCTTCGGACGGCCTACAGAGTACGAAGTTACCTGTAATCCCTGTGAGACTGCTGCTTGTACTGTATTTCTACCACTGGCGCTTGTAACGGGATGCATGCTCCGTGGAAGCCCAAACGAGTAGGTGAGTCTGGTGCGTCGAAACGTGTCCTGCAAGCGTTGCACATTCATCTACTGTACAAAGTACCGAGGCGCGGATAACAGTTCGAAAGCCATGGATAGAAGAAGCAATCAGACTTGCGCTACTGTGTACTTCTCGCTGAAGTAGAGAGTACAGCGTATGTGCACATCCGAGATTCCCCAGGCAAGGCCCGACGCACAAGTTGAAGCTCCGGGTCGGTGGCCATCACGGCTTGACGGGGTGGCTTGCTTCCGCAACTTGCACGCTACCGCTAGTACTTGGTACCTTACAGGTTTTACGTTCTTAGTACCCTTAAGGTAGCACTTCCGCACTGGCATCCATTTCGATACATGCGCCTCTTACGCTTCTGTGTCTGGACTCCGAACATGCATTGCGTAGGTACTTGGCGATGCATACATCAAGTTGCTGGTAAGGCACCATATTTGTAGAATCCTGAGAATGATGGGCCATTGATTCAGCGCTAAAGCCCAAGTATACCAAGTCGTCGCCATTCCATTGGCTCCAGATGGCTGCGGCTTGATACGAATTGCATTGCGGACTGCCTGCTTGCACGCAGCACTGTTGTACCTGTACCTGGACGCAGACGCAAGTAGTGGTACCTGCAATTACCTGGCCTTTTTCGCTTGTTGCTGGCTGGCTCCAACAAGCGCCGGCGCAGATCGGTGCCAAACCGACTGGCACCCCAAAATTCCCCCAGGCCCAGCAGTCCCCTACAAGCCCACTACACTGGTGCCTGTACCTGTACCTGCACTCCGTGCTACCTGTACGGGGGGGCACCGCGCGACCCTTTTCCTCCCCTTTCGACCACCACCACAATCCCCTCGATTCTTCGCATTTCGCATCCTGCATTCTGCACCGCACCGCGCCGCACCGCTCGAGCAGGCCATTCTATTGCGTTGCGAATGCATTCGTTCGCCGTGTCGACCAGAGCTGGCAGTCCAGTGCTGAGTTGTGGCGTTTGAATCGCTTGCGGGACCAAGAGCATCTCGCAAAATAATCCTCGAGTCGAGCTCTTTTGCAGCACCAAAGGGGCTCACCAAACCCCCTCCTACTAACGACGCCTTTTTTTTCTGTCTAATCCTACGACAATTCCTCTCTAGCCCGACATCGCCCTTTTACTCTTGCGTTCCTCCCTTGAATAGGCCAAGGAGAAGAAAAGTTCTTGTTTGTGTCTTGGTGCGTAGCTGTTTCATGGCCTGCTTTGGTGGCGGCGACACTGATGCCACCCACCCACTGTCCACACATGCTCCATGTCCTGTCCTGCATGCCCTTACTGACTTGTTGCAGCATCCAACGTGCCACGCGCTGTTCACCGACCACAAGCTCTTGTGCCAAGACAAAAAAGGAAAATACCTTAGGCATTAGCACAGCAGACGAACATAACCAAATCAACACATTAGTGCAGGCCATTGAGGGGCTACAATTGCACATCGTCGCTGTCGTTGAAGCACCAATCACCGCATTTACGCTAAGGGGTCGGATAATTGACATGACATGGAGGGCTCATCGACTCCCCTGGCGGAATACTTTTGGATCGCCGGCATAGAGGCGGTGGTTTACGATGAATCCTTACCAACAGTGAGCCACTCCGTCGAGACGACGACCATTGCCGAGGATGGAGAGCCCGAAGATGAAGAAGACAGTGCCAGCAATCACACCAAACCAAAGACTGCTCGCCACTCTCGTCAAAATTCTGCCACTCGTTTCTCTAGGCTCTCTCTGGACGGCCGAAATTCTGTTGATACTATCGAGGAGGATGATGGCAACACAAGAAGCAATAGGAGCAGCGCCACAATTAGGGCTAAGCCAGTCGGTGCTAATGGCAATGGCCTCCCTAACGGTGATGGCATCGGCATCGGCATCGAAATGGGCGGCTCGATGGGCGAGTTCCTAACCCTCATGGGGGACTTTGATTTCGATAAAGCTCTTCTGAAATTCGCTGCAGAGCGGGAAAACTTTCTGGAAGATCTTTCTTTCAGCGCTGGAGCGAAAACCCAGGCTCGGCAGCCCATGGTGAACCCTCGAGCCGAACGCATTCGAGCCGACGAGGCTGAGCCTAGCGGAAGGGTCAGCCCCCTGAGGAGCATTAAGGGTAGCATCCGCCGCAAGATCAGCTTTAGGGATATGAACAGCCTGCGGAAGCAGCCCAGCGCTGCCAGGCCTATGTCAACGAGAGCTCGTGAGTGTTACTTCACATCCCCTTTCCCTTGCGACGTAAAAGCCATTAATCTAACCGGCCCTTGTAACAGCCTCAATACGGACCACGAGACGACTTAGCAACTACAACTCTGTGATCCCTCCTCCCGAACCTCTAAATACTGACCCGGATATGCATCCCCTCAAGAGACGGTTCGAGCCTATGCTTCTTGATCGGTATCCTCCCAAGACTGCCACCGACGAGGTTCCTCGGCGAGGCAAATTTCCCGATTATGTACCCATGTTCGCCTTCCCCAATGACGTTCAAATTGTCTCGTCCGATGACCGGCCGCGCTCGACCTGGCACGGGTTCACCATGACGTCTGATGACAACTCTAAGCTGTATGGAATCACACTTATTGTGTGGACAGCACTACCTGCCGACGTGGCAGAGGCCGTGGAGAATAAATGCGAGGACTGGCGACAGAGTCACATGTCCAATGAAGAGCGGGAGCTCGCCGCGAGCTTGGGAGTGCGCTTGGCCAGTGAGCGAACGCACTTGTCGCAACTCTTGTCAAAGCTTGGAACAATACCTTCGGGAACCTCTGCTCGGGACAGGCTTGAGGACGAGATTGGGACTGTTGAAGAAAAGATCACCCTCATGACAGATATGCTTAGGCCGTTGAGACACGGTGCAGCTTCTAGGATTGAGGGTCTTACTACCGGCGAGAGCGGACTCTGGGCTCCGCGTGCATATGGTATCTTGGGTCGAGACCCTGCAAACATGGCGTTCTGGAAAGAATGGCTCAAGGCGATCGTCGTTCCCATGACTGATGGCGCCGTTCTGAGGATTCCCCCAAGTTCCCCCAAAGTAGGTCGATGGCAACCTTTGGAGCAATATGTCGTCAATCTATGCACAGAAGCCTTCAGCCCCCTAGGCTCCAAGACTCAGGTTGAGATTGGTGTACGGGAACTGCGGCTTTACTCTCGTAAAGAAGCAGCAAACGAGATACCCGGTTCTAGGACCATTGACATCTACGCTTTGTTTAGATGTCTTTCTCTCGAGAACATTGTGGCTCTATTTGAGTATGCAATGTCTGAGTCTCGCATCATCTTCCTCTCCTCCCACACTAGCATGCTGCACTTGGCCTGCCATGCTATTGCAAATCTCTTGTACCCTCTAAAATGGGCAAGCATTTTCATCCCCATACTGCCCGCTAGGTTGATCGCTGCTCTGGATGCGCCTTGCCCGTACATTGTTGGTGTTGAGCGCCGTTATGAGCGAATCGATCTCCCTGAAGATGACTACGTCCTGGTCGATCTTGACAAGGACACCATTGATGCTACGTCGCAGCCTAACCGCTTACCGCGACAGCATCGTCGGAAGCTGATGTCATTGCTGCAGGTAGCAGCTCCGCACAAGCTTCGGTACGGTGTTACCACCGGGCCTCCTCCCTACGCTATGGAGGCTTTCCCGTATGATTCTTTTTCTTCAGAAAACGCATCTCTATTCACTAGCGTCGCTCCGCCAGCGACTCTCGGCAAATGGGTGTCTCAAAATTCGTCCAGCTTTGCGGATCCTGACCCCCCTAACGAACTGCTGCCTCCAGCCTTTAACGGATTTTCGCTTTCCGCAGTGGATAATGGCAAATCTGATCGGCCAGGAACCAGCAAGTCAAACCAGACCAGCCCTCAATCCTCCGTATCCCCAGTATCGATGAAATTCCCTCCCATGCCGTCTACTCCGGTCTCGCGTAGTGACTCGGGGTTCGCCTTGACCGCGACACTTAGGGAGAAGCGATCTGGGCATTTTGGAGAAGAAAAGGGCCGACGGAGCTCATCCTTTGGCGTCGACAAGGCTCAGCCTGTCCATCGACCTAGTCTCCCATTCCTGAATGGCCACCAGACAAACCTATCCATCTCGACGCTGGATTCTCAGTCCTCTTTTGGAGGAGGCTATGCTCCTTCGACGTATGCAGCCTCAACTCTAGCAGCTTCCACTATAATGCCAAACATGCAGATCCAGCCAGTCAGCAACACTGATACAACGGTCTGGGTAGAGGGGCACTGCTTCAATTGGAACCCCAAAGACACGGCCTCTGTGTGTACGATTTGCGAAGAAAGGTCCGAAGGCGACGGATTCTACAAGTGCGGAGCCTGCAAAACTGTGGCTCACGGCAGATGTCTGGGCTTCGTATCCTTGGTTTGTACGGAAGCTTTCCACGCCGACCGGGTCCGGGCAGCGTTTGTACGATGCCTCGCAAGTCTGCTGTATACGTACCGCAAATATCTGGGCAAGCCATCAAAGCAACATAAGAACAGTGGTCAGCTGTATACCTTTGACATGGATGGATTCATCAAGAGTCTCCCTTACGATCAGCAGGAATATGTCACAATGATGCGGGAGACACAAGGTAAGCTTTCATTTTTATTCCCTTCTTTTTCCGGCCACTTTACTAACAATTCCTCCCTTTACAGCCTTCAATGAATTTGTCCATGAAAGAGAAATGAAACTTACCTCTGACCCCGAAATTCGGCTCTTTGATGAGATCATCATGGCCAAGAAGGGCCGCGGCCGCACCGGCCTGCCTTCAAGCTTATCTCGTCTGTCCACCCTCCGTGGCGCGGGCTCTACCAGCTCGTGGGGCCTTACACCGTCAGGTCGTAGCGGTAGCAGCAGCGGCAGCAGCGCCAAGATACCCCCTTATCTTAGCGATACCTCAGAGCACATATGGCGCACAGCCTCCGTGCCTCTACCCAAAGGCAACTTCCCCGGCGAATACCACAGCATTGTGACTCGCATGCCAGCTCGTCTAGACAGGTCACTTATGCGTGAGCCTCGCGCTATACAGGGAGTTCCTCGCGTCGAGCAACGAGGTGCAAGGGGAGTTGCTCGAAAGCAAGTTCCGAATATTCTAGGTGGTACGCCCCACTGAGCATTCTTATTAAAAAAGACTCTTGCAGTGGATGAACTTGGCATTGAAAAAAAAGGTGAAGATGAAGTGGGGTAAAATTCAAATGTATAATAAAATCACTACGCATCGATGTAATCTATTGTCGAAATCGCAACATACTCGCGGATGGGTCAAAGATAATTTTATTGTTAAAAAAAAAAAGATACAGGCATGCGCGGATCCATACCGGGCGAGGAGAGAGGCATACGATGGCATATAACCAATTTGTTGGTTGACTGGTTGACCTAAATGGCGTGGGAAGCTCGGTTTTTTTTTTTAGAACAAACATTTTTGGCAGGGGAGCTCTTTGTTAATTGGACTATTTCGATTCTTCGTTTTCTTAATTTCATACATGAATTTGTGTTTGCTTCTGCACTGGCTGTCCTTTGTACCACCTTCAACCTGAGGGGAGATCACGTATAAACAGTAGCAAAATTAGCTGTGAAGTATGATAGCTAAGTAGATACAATAACAGTCGGCCAGAATGCTGTTTAGCGCATATGAGAAATAAAAAGAAGACTCAGTGTTGGAATACAAACAGTGTACTCCGCACCTCCAACTATGAAACGCAACACGTCGGCGCGAGCCTTAACACAAACTGGTGGAAAATAAAGGACTGAACAAGCAAAGAGGGCTACAACTTGACGTTTTCTTCTGATGCACTTCACTTTCCCACCTTGACAGCATCCGTGATGGCATCCTCCCAGCCAATATTCTTCAAAATCTGACTCACCTGGCTTTGATAGGTCAGATGGCCGCGGGAAAGGCTCTTCATTCTGTAGTTTTCGACCCCATCTGCCCCCTGGATTTCCTGCAAGCCAGCAACACCGAATTGAATATTGGCGGTCCGATATAAAAACCCTAGCATATAGTCGTGCTCCGAATAGACGTTGATCAAGCGGCCACACACAACACTCTTGAGTGTCAGCCATACACGGCTCTCCGACGGTGCTGGGGTGCCCATCATGACAACTGAGTCGATGATTCCAAACTGTCGGCGCTCTGCTAGCACCATGAGACACGCGTATATGGCTCTTGCCCCAAGGCCGTATCCAATCAATGAAACCGGCCTGTCTCCCTGAAATTTTTGTCGCATGATGGCATCAGCAAAAACCGCACCCGCCTTCTCCGCTCTGACTATTGCAACATTCCAGGGATTGTCCAAGATCTTGCTCACTTTGAGCAATGAAACAGGCCAGACGGCGTCTATGAGGCTTGAGAAAACTGGATAAATTGAATTAACATTACTGTTCGAAATTTTGATGAGCTCGAAAACATGTACTTACTTGTGCGAGCTTTAATCTCTGCCTGGGCACTGCTCCAAGAACTGCTCTTTATGACAGTGTCAAGGGAGTTACCAAGACTTGTGAGAGCTGCAACTTCCCACCGCGTGACAAAAGATTCGGTATAGCGGCCCAAGCAATGCCAAGTTTTTGTGATATCTTCATCCAGAGTGACATAGCCGCCTATAGCAATGGTAAGGCAGAGTCTGCGATGCTCCGCTGGAATACCTCTGGGGTCACGATATTCAGACCCATCCATACCGTGAATGGGGATGAATGCGAAGTCTGTAACTTCTCGCGCAAAGGACTCCATCATCTTTCCCATCGGCTTTGAAGTATTGATACCAAAAAGGCCACCCATTGCGAGTGCATTTTCCGCCATTGCACCCAACAGACCTGCAGCGGCGAATGAAGTGAGACCAAGACCCCCATGAGCCGCACCTATACCAACAGCGGCAAGAGGAGCGGCTAGCTTTCCCGAATTATTTCCCAGTCCGAGCTTCCAACGCCGTGAGCTCTTCGATTCTTCACTCTTTTGTGCAATCGCATCTTCCGGAGAGAGATCAAGGGCCGTCTTTGCCAATCCGTGAGCAAGGCGCAGTTCTTCTTCTCGATACACCCAAGGCGGGAGGTTCAAAGACGTCGCAAGGCTTAGTATGAGTTGCCTTGCATTTGCCGTGTACTCTTGCATGGATAGCAGAATGAGAAACACAATATGCAACAACAGCCTACGCTTGTCCATGTCAAGAGTCCATAGAGCGTTGGGAATGGGAGGGAACTGAGCAGCCAAATCGCGATCCACGTAATTAGATGGTGCGCGCGGTGGCCCTATATAGTAGTTAGCATATAATTGTCCTGATATTGAGTAAAAGAATTAAAAGGGATTCATCAAACCTGTTGCTAGAGTCAGGGGGCTGCGCATTGTTCCCCCACCACGACCACCTCCGCCTCGTCCTCCTCGAGGCGCTCCCCTCATTCCACGCCCGCGGCCACGAGTGCCTGGTTGAGGACCTGGCTGATCATTGACGGCAATATCTCGAATTCGTTGCAAAACTATAGCCTGCCATTTACGGAAGAAGATTAAAGCCTCCTTCTTTAACTCACGTAGCTGCGGCGTCATGGCTTCTTTCTCTTCCTTTTCCATGATTTCTCGAGTCTTGTCATACGGCTTTGATGAACCAATTCGTTTCATACCCATATGAGAATGAGAAGCTGGCTTGTTTTGTTTTTGATGCGATAGGGGAAGTAGAAGCCAGTGGTGGTGACCATGGTCACTTTGAATAGGGGCAACGGGAGGAGAGTCAAAGATGTTGCTAATATCTCTGGCCATTCTCTCCGTAATAGCATTGGCTAGAGTTGCCAAATCATTCTTCTCAGCTATTGAGAGGATACCAGTTAAGTCGACTGGACGCCGTTGGCTATGATTGCCGCCTCCACGTCCTCGAGCCATGATGGATGGCTCGTAGTTCCTTGTACGTAACTCTTTCAAGGAGAGGAAACTGGGTGCAATACAAAGAAGTAGCCTCCAATTCCTGGAGGATCTCCTGGTGAGAGAAGGGCCCGGTGATCTTAATACTTGATGAAGTTGAGGAATCAGACAATTTAGAGATCGATTTTAAAAATGATGAAAGCTTTGTAGGCAAGAGGCTGGTCACAGACAATTAGTAGTCGAAGTGGTGAGCATCGAGATTTGGGCCAACAACTGATGGAATTGATCAGACGAAGCAAGTCTCTATGGCGACGAAAAAAGAAGAGACCAAAAGGCTGAGGCTTGCCAGACAATATGAAGCCGTCAGGGAAATGAAGAAGGAACAGGCATATCACCCTTGTTGATGTTGTGATGAAGAAAGACGAAGTGAATCTGTTTAGATTTGAAAGGCACAGAAGTGGAAGAAACGCAAATTGAAGAAGAAAAAGGCATGAGAAAATGGAATCTGAAGAACAGGTGAGCAGAAATTGAAGGGAAGGAAGGAAAGCTGGTGAATTTGGGACTGGCCGGCCGCCAGGTGGCTGCCAGTCTTCGACTCCAGAACCAACGGCAGGAGCGGATGCACGGAAACTGCACATGGAGGGAAGGAGTAGAGAAGAGATGAGAAAAGAAGGGAAAGAGTCATGGGGAAGGCAGATGTAGAGAAAAGGTGCGTATGAAAGGTGCGTATGAAAGCAGAGCATCTTTTCGTTCTTCTTTCTCAGACAATGTGATACAAGAAGAGCTTGAAGAGTACTATAAGTACTGGGCAGACAATATACAGTCCGTAGTGCACAAGGTACTCAAACAGCAGGAAACAGCAAATAAAGACAGAAGTAGAGAGCCAAGTGGGAGATTTGAGGGCAAACAAAAGCAAACGCCACTTCATCACGTACTGTAACGAGATTCTCTAAGCATCCTATCGTGTCGAAAACGACACAAAATAAAATACAAGAGTTTCACTTTGCTCCTCTGATCAGAAAAACTAAGCAGACATGCTGCAGCAGCTATGTGGTAGGAGAGAAGCGGAAGACAAGCTTTACCAAGATGATAACAGACACAGCTAGAAACGGAGGACAAGATAAAGGTCACAAGGCCGCGACGACAGCTAGGCGGAACGGCCAGAGCAGTGCTTCCACAAGCACCGGCATTGCAGCTGCAGCGGCTGTGTGAGTCGCCCTGACTATTGTATGTTGGAAGCCGCATCTAATTCTGTTTGGCTGACAGACAGACCGACTGATGAGTAGATAAGATGTAACCCGTTGATGATGTGTTGAATATACGGACAGGAAAGGTGAATGAAGATAGAGAGGACAAGAAGAAATGATAGGAGAAAGAAATAAACAATATTGACGAGGAATAAAAAGGCTGAAAGGGGGTAGAAGCTCGTCTGATTAGAATCCCAAGCGATGTGTTGAAGTAGAGGCAAAAAGGCAGATGCATCTCCGGCAGCAAGAAGATAGCGGGACGTCAGATGGCCGCGGAACAAACAAAATATTCCAGCCCTTGTACTATCTTTACTTCATACGAGTATATTCAGCATCGGCGTGGGAGGAGCATCATCCTGAAGAATGCTATTCTACCAGGCAGAGCACCAACTAAGCCCACATTCTTCATTCACGATTCAGCTCTCGTTGGGAGTAAACCGTTGACTATGTATACCATGATGCTAGTACCATCCCCTTACCTAGAGAACATCGTTTGTGACGAGTGCGGCAAGATGACATGGCAATCAAAGTTTAGTCTGACAACGGAGCATCTGTTGTGATACAGGTGTGTAGCACAAACGCGACAGATATCCGCCCACAAACATGGCTGAGGCGACTTTTGTCCAGGCATCACTCTGTTTGTTTGCCAGCTCATGCTTTTGGGTACCGATGCAGCTTGATATTAATCTATAAAAATAGGTTAAGGGCGCCAGGAGGTTGGAATAAGACCGGAGCTAGTATTATCCAATGTTCTAATCCATTCTAAATCACCGCTGTTATATATCAAAAAGCCGTATAAAGACTCGTATATTCCTACTTGATCTCCCAATCCTCTTCTTCTCATGATTTTTTCTCCCTTTCCCTGCCAACATCTATTGAGACAGACTCAAAAGTCATATATGCAATCTGCCTTTTGGGCAGCGTTCCCTTCTATTGCCTTCACTCAAATTTCCCCAGTGAGTCGTATATCCATTCGTGCCACATAACTCAAGCGGCCTTATTCGCAATCAGCTTGCGCCTCAGGAAGACTCACTGCGTATTGGAGCACCCTACTGGCAGCGGACTCCGTGCCTTATAACCCGACAGTATTGTTACACAGAAGTGTCGCACACAAAAGTTGACCGCTTGCGAAGCACCGAGTGTAAGTGTTGGGGCGTGGGCCGCTCCTTTTGGTGGAACACAGTAGTTTTGATACTCGCAAGCGAATGTCGAGGGCGTGCTTAGTCCTATATTCAAGATGATGGGACATGCAGAAAGCAAGGTAAGCTCATTCGCCCAGCTCATGATATCTCAAGTGGGCAGACAGGGCAAATGATGGTATAGAGTGGCCACAGATGACGCAAATGGAACTATCCGTGGCCTCCCAGGATATGTCTGAATCTGAATCTTCAGCAGGCATGGAGCCCTCTTCCTCATCTCCCGCAATTTGCTCATCCTCATCGGCAGCATCAGACGTAACTCTCCATGGAGCAAGTACTTCATCCTGCTTCTTAAACATGACTGCAATATCCCGCCCAGCTCCCGTCTTGTCGTCAGTAACTCCGGCAACCATGTTTGCCGTGCAGATGTTAATCAGCTGCAGGTTCCACGTCTGACCCTTTTCATTTTGTAAACGGCGGAGCAATGGCAGCAGCGCCTCCGCGACTAGCTGCTGAGCAATCTCATCAATGTCAGCCTTTAGGTCAAACACAAAATTTGGCAGTGGCCCTGACCGAGACACACGACTAAAGTTTTGAGTTTGAGAGGCATCCGACTTCGGCCACGATCGAGTAGAGAGGCGAAGCGTCTTTGGCCTTGCAATCCATTTTCGGCTGCCTGGTATATCTGAACCGTAATCTAAGACAACGAGGTCTACTCTCATTCTCCGAATCAGAGAGCATGACAGCTTATGAAGCTCTTCTGTGATTCTGGGTATGGTTTCAAGGCTCCTGTAGGTGTCTTCGATGCTAATTTGTGAGGGGACATCATTTGCTTCTTTAACTTCCGTAGGATCCACGCCGTGAAGAAAACCCCAGACTCGAGATCCGATACCTCTTTCTGCCCCGGGTCCACCCAAAAGTGTCTCAAGAAATGACGGAGATATAGTCGGATGGAGACGAGCTTCTCGTGCGGTCACTAGAGAATCAAAAGGGCCAGAGTCTTTCTCTATTTCCTTGGACATGACATGGGATTCTAGCAGGTGTGTGATCTTGGAGCCCATTCCTGCAATAGTGCGAAGCTTGTGTCCGTCCACAAAGCTGATTATATCATCATCGGTCAAAGCAAGCAGCGTTGTCTGATTCTGCGGTTTGTTCTTGCTGCCGACAAGTTTGCTCAGAAGCTTGTTAGTAGAGATGCCGCAGGTTGATGTGTAACCAAAGTCCTGCTCTAGCTTCAGTCGCAGGTATTGGGCAAGGTGGGAGCCCAAGAGGTGCCTCAAATACGTAGGGCTCTCCAAATCCACGCTATCAGCGGTGACACCGACAACACAGCCTGCAATAGAGGTCAAATCGCATGTAAAGCCTAATTCAGGGTCCTTTTTGGATAAGTAAAAGAACGATTCGGCCATTGAAGCTCGGTTAAGACAGGACATGTTGTAATCAATAATATCCGTCACATCTAGGGGGCGTATCAGCAAGTGTAATTAATACATATCAAGCTGTACCATTTCAAGCGTACCTAAGAAGACCTCATCAAATCCCAGCCGCTCCGCTTTGCCATTCCAAGAGTGTGATCTCAAAAATTTGAATAAAATCTTGCTCACATCACGGAATGGCGTCAAGTCCTCGCCATCGACAAGAACAAGTTCGGGACATATCTTCTTCGCTTCAGAGATGAGCATGAGCTTCTTGACATTACGGCGACGCGCATTGTAGTTGCAGGTGGCCAAAATGCTCTTCTGCTTAACGCCAACCGGCTTTGATCTCAGAGCCGGATTCTTGTTCTCAAAAACTTGCGCGTAGAAGCAGTCATAGTCCTGCGGATCTTGGTTAGTACGTTGCTTTCAATGTGCAGACATCTCGCTTCGCGCTGTGGTGACAGCAAAATACACCACGATCACGACAAGCGTTAAGACGGTGAGACGGACAAACTGCAGAATGATTCGGTCTTCTTTGCGTTTTGGCGGTCTTTTCACCACCTTGCCATCCATATCCGTATCCCACGTGGCATCATCCCGGAAGCAACTGTGAGACGTTGGCTCATTAAAGCACGGTCCTCTTTGAGTCGTGAACAAGAGCTGTTGGCTATATTGACATTGACATTGACATTGTAATTGAATAGACAATGCACAAGCAAAGACATTTGTAAAGTGACCGGCTCACGCTATTCTAGCGAGGTGCCGTAAATTGGCCCACCAAGAGCAAACTGGCTAGGGGCTTGCGCCAATCAAAGGCCGCGCATGGCTCACTCATAGTTGGCTTCAGCGCTTCCGCCGCTAAACGGGCGCTGCAACACCGCTGACAGCGCCAGATTCCTCACCACGGACCGCCGGTGCCGGCCACGCTGCTGCCCCTCTTATCACTAAAAGCCTGGAATCCAACGTGGATGGCCATGGTGGGGTCGTAGGGCGTTCGAGTCACAACTCCAGGATTCCCGACTCTTATATCCTGCAATTCAATACTCACAAACCATCTTCCATATATGCGGATACTAGACACAGAACACACCTTGAGATTCTCGATACGAGACCTAGCGCTCTTCCTATAGACGCTCCTCCCCTTCAAATTCACATCCACACTCTTGCGATGGCACACCTAGTAAGCCTAACCAGTCAACTTTTTTTTTCTGCTTCTCTCCATCCAAGAGCTACCAAAGTCTTTTCTCTTACCTTTTAGTAATTTTCTATACGCTAATCTGGCCTTTCTTCCTTTCTCCTAATATAGAGAAGCGTCATCCCGTCGCTTGACGCCGTCAGGGACCTCCTGAACAAACCCACCAAGAACGGCGCAAAGAAGCCGACTCTCGTCCCAGTCTATCGCCAAATCACCTCCGACCTCATCACCCCCTCCGCCGCCTACCTCAAAGTCTCGGCGCACGCCAAGTCCACCCCTTCCTCCTCCTCCCCATATTCATTTCTACTCGAATCAGCAGCCACCGAGCAGGTCGGTCGATACAGTTTTGTCGGCGCCGGCCCGCGCAAGATCCTGACCACCGGTCCCGGCTACGGCGAAGAGAAAGATCCGTTGCCCGCGCTTGAGGAGGAGTTGGCGAGCCATGTTGTTGCGGATATACCAGGGCTGAGGCTGCCTCCCATGGCAGGAGGAGCTATCGGCTATGTTGGCTACGACTGCGTCCGATACTTCGAGCCCAAGACGGCGCGGCCGATGAAGGATGTGTTGAAGATCCCCGAGTCTCTGTTCATGTTATACGATACGATTGTGGCCTTTGACAGGTTTTACGGCATCATCAAAGTCATCAGCTACGTCAAAGTTCCGGCAGATGGACAGACGACCCTGGAAGCAGCATACGACGAAGCGAAGAAGACAATTGACGAGCTAGTAAACGTCCTCAACAGCCCCGAGATTCCCATACCGGAGCAAGGTCCCATCGAGCTGGGCCAAGAGTACAAGTCCAACATCGGCCGCGAAGGCTACGAAGCCCACGTCACCAAACTAAAAGAGCACATTGTCATTGGCGACATCATCCAAGCCGTGCCTTCTCAGCGCTTCGCTCGCCCTACCAGCCTACACCCGTTCAACATCTACCGACACCTGCGAACCGTCAACCCGTCGCCGTACCTGTTTTACATTGACTGCCAGGACTTCCAGATCGTTGGCGCATCCCCCGAGCTATTGGTGAAATCAGAAGCCGGCAGAATCATCACCCACCCCATTGCCGGAACTGTCAAGCGAGGCCCTACACCAGAGGAGGACGAGCGCTTGGCTAACGAGCTGCGCAACTCACTCAAGGATCGAGCCGAACACGTCATGCTAGTCGACCTCGCTCGCAACGACGTCAACCGTGTAGGCGACCCATTCAGCGTCCGCGTCGACCGCCTCATGGTGGTGGAAAAATTCAGCCACGTACAGCACCTTGTCTCTCAAGTCTCCGGCATCCTGCGCCCAGGCCAGACCCGGTTCGACGCCTTCCGATCCATCTTCCCCGCTGGCACCGTATCCGGAGCGCCCAAGGTCCGCGCAATGGAGCTCATCGCCGAGCTGGAGAAGGAAAAGCGCGGTGTATATGCCGGCGCGGTGGGCTACTTTGGCTACGGTGGAGTCAATGAGAACGGCGAGGATGTCGAGGGCGCCATGGACACTTGCATCGCTCTGCGGACCATGATGGTCAAGGATGGCGTGGCATATCTCCAAGCAGGTTCGTTGACGACATGTTCTTACCCCTTTTCGACCGTATAGTGAAGTGTAGAGAGGCTAATTTGAAACTTAATAAACAGGCGGCGGCATTGTATTCGACTCAGATGAGTACGAGGAGTGGCAAGAAACCATCAACAAGCTGGGCGCCAACATGCAGTGCATCACCTCGGCTGAGGAAATATACTATGACCAGCAGCAATCCGCAAAGACGGCATAAAAAGCAAAAGGAAAAGAAAGGAAGAAAAGAAAAGAAAAAGTTATGAAGCATTACTTGTCTTGGGTACCTAGGAAACGTCATGGGTTTGCTGTGTAGTAGTATAATCAAGTCAGCGCGTAATAGTAAACTTGAGCTACCCCAGCAATATCCACTTCTACGTCTTAGGTGAAGGCTTGTCACACGAGCTTATGCTTAAAAGGGGCGAAAGATGTTTTGGCTGATCAAAGCGCAGTATAATATTTAAGAAAATTAAAAAATGGTATAATATCCTTGAGAGACACCCCATCCGTACTCACAGAGCAGCAAATGCCCCCCCGTCTCCCGGATTTCACAATTCCACCCTAAAATTGCTGTCGTAAAAAGTTCATTTCTCATAAAATGTACCGTCTTTGTTTGCTTGCTCCCATTGAAAATGCAGCTGCCAGAGAAGAAAGAAAAATATCCCCTGAGCCAGTATCACCCGATTTCCCATCCCCCTATTTCCGACAAGGTCTGATTATAAATACATGGTGTTTTTTTTTCTTTTTGTACTTGTTTTGTTTCGTTTTGAAGGTGGCTTGATGAAATCAATTCACCGAATGAGCTAAACTCTCAGCTCCGCACGCTTACAGGTGCGTCCTGCGCCTCAGCTAGCTCTGGGATAGGCGTGTCCCGCTTCCGCTTACTATACTGCACCCTAGGTCCCGTCGGTGTTTTCATCTCCAGGTCGGGTCCCAGAGAGGCACCGAAGAGACCCTGAAAATCTTCCGAGACAACGCTGCTAGCGTCGGACATGTCAATGTCAATAGCCGAATCCGCGCTGCTCTCGATGCTCGTCGTCGGTGTGTCAGGTACCATCTGAATATCTGGAACCACTGTTCTGGGCACTGCCTCATCGCTGCGAGACAACCTGGTCATGGCCCTTGCGGAGGCTGCCTCAGCCCTCGAGGCCGCGATTGCGCCTCCAATGCGTTCCTCATCTTCTTCTTCCTCATCTGCTACGCCAATTGTCCAGACCCACTGGCGCTTTTTCTCCTTTCGCTTGCGTTTGCGAATACCACCCGGCCCAGACGGTGAGGAGGTCGTTGCACCGCCACTCAAAGCCGCAAGCTTGCGTCGCATGTCCTCAAAGGGGCCTGGCGTCTGGCCCCCATTCTCGATTTCGTTGGGCGAGAATGCTTGCTTCAGGTTGATTGCCCTTTCGCCCCCAATAGGCGAGAATGACGGCGAGGCAGGCGAAGCCTCCTCGACGAGAAGGTCGATATGTGATTTGGTGTACTTGTTGGTGATGATGGTCTGAGTGAGAGGATTGTTGTAGCCTACCCGCTTGGCGGCTTTTTCCTGCAATCTCAACGATTGCCTTCTTGGTGAGGGGGGAATTGCCGTCCTGGGAGGAAGAGGAGAGTTGCGTAAGATGCTATGTAGGGAGTGAGGGTGTGTATAAGGCGCCGGAGCACCAGTAGTATACAGCGTGGGATGCCGTCTAGAAAGAAAAGGTTCGACAGACGAGCAAGGAGAAGCCACGGCATATCCCCTAGTTTTAGAGGAGAGATCCCTAGGAGAAAAGGAAAAGGCTTTGGGCCCGTTGGGATCAACAGCACCAGCTGACATGGGAGGTGTTGGCGTCATGGTGCTAGGGAAGACAATTTCCATCTGCTGAGGCGGCGAGCCTGACGTCTCGGTGGTTGGCGTCTCTGGGAATGCAGCGACATATGGAGTCTTGATCCTCAGCTTGGGGCCTCGAGGCTCGACCGGCGTCTTCAACGAGAGACATTGCAGGGTGTTGATGGCTGTGAGGGGCTCTGGCTGGACAGGCGTGGACCTCTCGATGGCAGTCGCATAGACGTTTGACAAGGTGTTGCAAGCTGTGCGGTCGGTAGGGTCGACTTGAAAGCCTCTTATGGGTCTGCTGGAGACGGCGGAGGGACTGCAGGTGTTGATCTTGAGCGACAGGCGTGGCCTCTTGGGAGGACTCTGCTGTGGCGGCTGAGAAGCCATCATGACGGTGGTTATGAGGTTCAATGTAGTATCAAGACGAGAGATCGAAAACTGAGAGGTGAGAGAAGTGAGAGAGGAGTAGAGTGGGGTGAGTCAACGTGGGCAGTCGAAAAGACGGCCTCCGATTGAAGAGGCGATATAGATGACACACAGAGTCAACGTAAACCCAGACCCAACAACAAAAAACGATCAGCAGCACCCAAGCCGTATTTGTCCAAAGTAATCTCGCAGTTGTGTATATGGATGGATGCCAATATAAGCTTTGTGCTGTGGTGTATTGTAAGAGTATAACACACAAGATCCAACCAACAAACGAGGAGGGATCTATGGAGTACAAGTAAGTTAGTACGTAGTGTATTCCGGACAAGAATAGAAATGCCGCAGAACAATCCAACAGCCAGATGGTGGGATCCTCGGCGGCTATATACAGGTTGACGACGAAACAACCGCGCATGTTTTGGATCGCCCAGAGGGTTCCATTGCCCGTTCTCCGCATTTCTTGCTCAGGTCCACGACTTTCTTCCTCTTCTTCGTCCTCTTCACCTCCTCCTTTTTTTGCGCCACCGCTAGAGCACCCGGGTGGAACCGCCGCCTTTGTTCAGCCGTCGGCGCTCTCCATGATGGCCCCAAGATCACATTCCCTCCGTGGTCCGGATAGGCGCGAGGGCGAGCACCAGCAAGGAAGCGGAGAAAGACGCAGGCGTTGGAGGGTCGAGCATGGCCGTGAGTGGCCGTGTTGCTATTTCTAGCCTGCGGGTAAGCGCTGAGCCCTCGACCCCTGCTGCAGCGCCCTGAGGCACCCGCCAATGGCCCGCCAGCACTAAGTGCCGTGGCGTTTATGCTTCAGATGCCTTTGCGCATCGAATCGGCGGTGGATGCACGACCTCGTCCGCTGTCACACCCATTGTGCCAATGGCGAGTCGTCTTGGCTTTTTGCCGTGTCTGAGACAGGACGCCACAGCAGCCATCGGCTATCGCAGAGCGCTGTCACGAGGTGGGTGTCCAGAGAGGGCTTTGCTTTTTCCGGCTTTCTTGATTTTCGTGTGTAAAAATATTGGCACTCCGCATGCACAGAAGCATAGTCGACTTCGACTATCGAGTTCATTTCGCCACAACGAGCTGCGAAAAGGGACTCCGTACCGTACGGAACAGGCAGTATGTTTTGCTAAGAATCAAGTGATGCTGAAGGATTTACAGGGAATAAAAACTATATATAGAACACAAATTTAAAGCTCCACGTCAATGTCCCTGGCAGGCGAAATAGTGGGGGGCCGAGGCAACGTATAGCGGAAAAAGACTCGGGCCGATGCACCAATTGCGATTGCTCTTGAGTTGACTGCCAGTTGTCTGGGAAGCGGTCAAGAGTGAATTCGTATATACAAGTAAGCATTTGGACTTTGTTGGACCTGATAAAACAATCTGAATAGATCAAAACAATCTGACTATACGACTTACTATGCAACGGAGCTTACTGATATTCTAATTGATCCTACGTCGTCGATCAAACGGGTCGACTTACGTACACGCTCCCGGCCATTTCGGTGCTGATTCGCATGTAAGCCACCACATTATCTCAGATCCTAGAGAAAATCATCTTCCAAAAAAAGCTTCGCTGGGGTCTTCTCATTTCGTGCAGACTGCTCAGAATAATATCCCATCAAAAATCCCCCCAAAAATTAATTTTGTTTACCCCATATCGTGAGCCACCCAAGAGGCGTCACCCCAGAAAAGTCCCAGGGGTAATGGCAGAGCCCAACGAGGAATATACGTCTTAATTAAACTAGAATTGCACCAGGGTATGTAGAATCGTGTTTCAAAACGTAAATAGCAACATATTTGTTGATTACAATTAGTATTGTCCAGAGCCCTGATCCATAGGGCTAATCAAGTAGGGATGGTAAGGACCCCATATGTGAGCTTGAATGCTGGATCCATCTTTTATGGTCTATGTGGGAAATACTGCTGCTCTACGAAGTACTTCGTAAGGTACCTAGGCATCCATTAGGTTACTTGATGATGCTCGCCTTTATAGGCATTTGTTCTATTAAAACACTACCATCGTTCGGAGCAAGGAAAGCTATTGAAATCATCGCTCCTCCATTGACCTACCTCCAGATCAAATTCCTCCGAAAGATATATACTAAGAATCTCACTGCATCCACTTGGTTTAGTCGGGATTTAATATTAGTACCCAATGACTAGAATACTATATAAACTGCGTGTACATTCCAAGGCCGCCCCTGAGACTTTTCGAGCTCCAGATAAGCCAAGACGGCCGCAAATAGAACCACACTTGCAAAGTAAAATATAGTACTACTAGCATGAAACATACTACTAATATGATGGGCTATAGAGCTCTAGGCACCAAATAGGCATGTAGCCAAGTACTCCGTACTGTCTCTACATGTGTAAAGTAGGTATTCATCGACACGCACGAACCATCTCATCAGCGTGGCTATAAATGGAATCTGAATCAACCCTTCCTCTCCAAGCAACAGCAAAAACACAAGCCTATATTTAGACCCCCATGTGAATAGAATACTCCTCACAATATCGACTGCTATTTCAAGGAGGGAAGGGGGGGGGGGGGGGGGGGGGGGGGGGGGGGGGGGGGGGGGGGGG
>JARFTM010000242.1:0-41209 GCA_030278935.1 Trichoderma polysporum | reverse complement strand
TATCCAATGCCCCCCCCCCCCCCCCCCCAAAAAAAAACGTCAAAAGCTAACCTCTTCCCCTTCCTCCTCCAGACATCGACCCCTCCCCCACCCCCGAAGCCCTCTCCGCCGCCCACGCCCTCATCGCCGCCGAACAGTCCACCTTCTCTCCACCTCCCGCAGAGTCATTCAAGGAACCTTCCTTCTCCCCCGCCATCACCACCGAATTCTCCCGCCTCGCCTCCTCGACTCCTTCCCAAACCCTCGACCTCTCCCGCTACGAAGCTCAAGAAATCTCCCCTCCGGGACAGCAAAAAAAATCCTCCCCCGATGACCTAAGAAAACCCCTCTCCAACGCCTTCGTCTCCTCCTCCTACCTTTCCTCCCGCGCCCAGAACCTCAAACTCCTCGACGCCCACGGCCGCAACGCATGGCTCCTTTCAAACTACCACCTCGAAGATGAGCTTCGTAGCCTAGAGCGCGACCTCGCCGACACGAAACGCGACATCGACCTCCTCAATGCCGCGCGAGCATCCCGCCAGAACGAGGTAAAGGCGGAAGTGCAAGGCCTGGAGCAAAACTGGCGCGCTGGCGTGGGCAGGGTTCTCGAGACCGAAATCGCCGTCGAGGAGCTCAAGGAACAGATTCGACAAGAGCTTAGGAATAGGGCCAACGCTACTTAGAATCCTGCACGATAAACGGGGCGAATAGCCAGCACCTTTTTCGGCTTCTTTTATTCCCTTTTTTTCTAATATTGTTTCTTTTTTGTCTTCGAGTTAATGGGGAGGGTTAATGCACAATCACACGCATTTATGGAATTACAACACATACAGGAGCACTACTGGCGTAAAAACTACTTTGAATAGTTATAAGCATAAAAATAAAGTACATTGAGAGATCTTCATATGAATTACAATATATTCTTTTTCCTGTAACAAATAAAGAAAGTAAGAGAGATGGAAAAGGGAATTACAGCAGTATTAGAATGAGTGATTCACCCCCAGCCAGCCCTAGGGAGATATAGTCACATTGATAACAGCATCAAACAAGGCATCTGTTCAAATAGACATATTTCTCTCAAAAGGAAAAATAGCGAGGGTGGAGATGTAGGAGGAAAAAAAAAAGAGTATCCCGAAAACGCCGGTAAGCCGTGCCCGTTAGATAGGGCTTCCGATAAAGCGAGCAGTCGTTTGCACGATTTCGCAATCGGCCATGTAAAAATGCAACCCTTTTGCCAATGCCTCAGCCCGCTCCCGTCACTCCCATAGAACCGATCTGTGGAGCCTATCTATGCTCGATACCTTTTTTTCGTGTCCAGAATAATATCCTGCGTCTTAAACCGCTAGCGTCATCACCACAGCTTTAACTTATCCCCGTGCATACATCATACACCTTAAACCCAATACACAACAAGAAGCTGCTCGCTCGTCCGCTGGCAACTACTCCCTGTGTAGGGGGTCCATCTCCTCCACGCCGGTCTTGACGCCCTGATATCTTGTCCTTCGCAGGAGGCCCTCAACGGGACCCAAGAGTCGTTGGAATGCGTTCTTTCCCAGCGTGGCTACCTTGACGTCCGACGAAGCCACGACACTAGCGGCTCGTGGAGCATCGTTGAGCAGCGCCAACTCGCCAAAGAAATCACCCTTCTTGTAGTGTAGTACCTCTTTGTTTCCTTTGTATGCGGCTGCCTCACCACTCTCAAGTAGGTAGAAGGAGTGGCCAGGGTCGCCTTCGTGGATGATGACATCTCCCGGAGCAAACTTTTGCGTCTCGAGGGCATCTGAAATCTTGGATCGTTCATAAGGAGTGAGTGAAGAAAGAATGGGTACTTCTTCCAGGAAGTTTTCGTACATCCTTCTCCGAGCGAAAGTCGACTCCATAAGGATGCGACGGAATGTCACTCGGTCCAAGGCCCACAGCGTGCAGCTTCCTTCAGCTGAGATGATGGTTGCCGCGCGGGGCGCATTGTACATGAGAGCAAGTTCGCCGAAGGAGCCACCAGCTTGGATGGTGCTAACCTTGTGGCCCAGTCCATCCGGCCCGGGCTCAATAAACCCACAGTCATTGACATAGACGTCAAATGAGCCTCGCTCAATAACGTAAAAGTAGTCGCCAGCGTCTCCCTGGCTAATCACCTATTGTCGCGTTGTTAGTTATTGAACTGGTAAAACCCTTTACTGGGATGTAATTGTTTTCTTTGTTTTCTCTTACCTTGATGCCCCTAGCGGGGATAGGCTTCTCTACAAGGGCCCCCAGAATCTGTGCACTTTGTTCGTCGTCCAAATGGCTAAAGAGGAAGTTTCCCTCAATGGCATATTTGAGTCGCGCAATCTGTTCGGGAGTCTTTTCGGTAAACGGAGGTGTCCAGTTATCGTAGCTGTCGGCGCTTGGCTTCAGGGACTCCGCTGAAACGGACGTCCGACGTCCAAAGTTATATTGGGCCGGATAGCTATCGGTGGTAGGGGGCCCTCTCATGGTAGGTGGAGCCTCGGTAGATGCGTCGCCCCCGAAAGCTCCTGAAAACAAGGGGGCGCCAGGGGCCAAATGGTCGTTCTCGTCCTCCTCAACGACGCGATGCATCACGTTGGATGCCATCGGTGACGTGCTGCCGCCAAACGGGTTGGCGTTGACCCCAAAAGGGCTCGAAAATTGACTGGACATCATTCCAAAGTTACTGGTCGGCGATGGAGGGAATCTCGGCGAGGGGGTGCCTCGGTCGCGAAAGAGGGAAATGCTGGCCGCTCGTTCGGTAGCTAGTCGCGAGTTGAAGAAATCGGCGCAGAATTGCAGGATATCGGAAGGACAGGTTTGCAGGACCTGCCTATTGAGAGCTTGAATCTCAAGTTGGTAAGCTTCTGGGAGAGACATGATCTGCAAAGGGTTTGTGTGATGGCTGATATTAAACAGATATGACGTAAAACTCGCACAAAAAGAAGCAACTCGAAGAAGGAGCGTATTGAAAAGGTAATGACCGGAGTGAGAGTTGGACCTACAGCTTGCGCGGGAGCGGGTCTGGGATGTAGAGCCGTTTTGTATCCGCGAAGCTGCGCGACGATAATTAGCAGCACGCTACCAGGCGGCCGGGGTTCAGAACCGGGTGGCCCGCCATCGCAGAAGAGAGGACGGGAAATTCAAACGGAGGGGCCAATCGACAAGGGCTGCAAGTCGTAGGCATTTGCACGCCCCCCAGGCCTGACGGCGTCGAACCGGGGAGGCCGAGATGCGAACGACTAGAGGGAGAGCAAGGACAAGGGCTCTGCTAGCACCCGATCGGGCGGCATGACAATGGTTGGGCAGGCATGAGAGAGAGAAAAACGAAGCCAAAGAGAACGGCAAACCGATGAGACGGGGGTGTGCAAAGACAGCGGCAAACGAGACACAAACGGAGACAAAAGTGACAGCGGCAGCACCAGCCGACAGCTTTTCGTCCTGTGAGAAGCTGTTCTTGGAGCGAAAAGGTGGCGGCCAAAAGAAACGTCACCAGCACGCTACCACTCCAGCCGAGGACAAACCCCAGCCCCAAGCATTGGCAGCCGAAAGAAAGATGCCGTGGCAAGAAAAACAGATACGAAAGACTGCAAACAAGATAAGAAAAAATTGGTCAAACTTACCAGCAGCAGTAGCAGCAGCAAGGACGGATTTCACTTAGGTCGCAACAGCGGCGCACGCGGGGGCGCAAAAGGTTCAAGGTCAAGCGAGTAAGGTAAGGACAAGGCTGCGGTAGAGCAGGACGAGATTAGATGAGGAGATGAGAGAAGAGCGGCGGCGCGCGAAGGAGACGAGGGGACTTGAGGAGGGGTCGTGCGACAGGCTGCCGCCAGACCAAGCGTTGCTTTTGGATCGACAAGGACGGGATGATGGGCAAACGAAAGGAGAAGAGGGGCCGAGCCTAGAAGGGCGAAGCGGAAGACGGCGTGGGGAAGAATAGATGGCGAGTCAAAAACAGGTGACGCTGCGAACGAGGTTCAAGGGCCTGGCCCGGGATCAATGATGCTCGCGGTGGTTGGCGATGCTTTGGATGATTGATGGATAGATTGAGGATGCGAAGTGGTGATGAAAGGTACAGGTAAAGGGAAAGGGAAAGGCTTTGATCAAGCTCTGAAGCTTTTGGTCCTAAGGCCAGAAATCGGGCGCTGGCGCTGAGCTGATGCCTACTAGCAAAGTAGCAACAAGCAGTAGCAACAGCAGCAGCACTACTGTGGCAGTAGCAGTAGCAGCAGTTAAACAGCAGCGACAGCGGCGATGGTGGGAGGCGGGCCACAAAAAAAGCCAAGCAAAAGAAAGCAAAGCTCAGTCAAAAGGCAAACTAGCAGCAGCTTTAGCGGGCGGGAGCACGACCCAAGCTTTGTCGAGTCGAAATGAACAAAAAGGTAAATTAGCAAGAGAATGCAAAGGTGGGGGAAGCAGCGAAAGAGGCGGCCTATGGGCTGGGAGGAGCCAGCGAGGCAAGGGCCTGCGGAAGCTTTCTAGAAGCGTCGCACGGGCCAGAAGAGGGCCCCAACCCCCTCATCTCCACCCTTCCATGTTCGCCATGGCTGTTCCGTCAGGGCTTCTGTGGCTTCTGTGCAGCTACCTTGTTGCTTCTGCAGAAGGGTTTCTAGTGGTCGTCGCCACCCGTAGCGGTTGGGCGCCCAGCAGATGCTCTCTGGTACCGACGCAGATACAGTACAGACTCCGTACGAAGTACATGTATTATTTGATATCCAAATCCCAAAAGCTCATTAAGATTGAAGTAAATCAACCTCTTACTGCCTTGTGTCATATAGGTGCATGTACCCGTGCAGTATCTAGTATCTAGTCGGTAATCCCAACGTGCACGAATCAATCCAAATGCGCAAAAATAAACAACCAAAATCCCCCATCCGCACACAGCGCTGACCATGAGGTGACTTCTTTGGTCATTCCAGTCCGTCAGGCCCAGGCAGCACAATCTCAAAGTGTCTTACCTGCTTACCCAGTACTTATCCAGAACCCTGTCCGCCCGGTACATGACTAGCAGCAAAGTACCCCGTACTTGCATGGGCTCTCATCTCGTGGCAGTGGTGCTATTGATTCTTCTCATTTCGGGCCCTTTTACGCGCCTGGCTCTTTAGTGGGCAGGCCTGGGATCTAACTTCTAGGTACGGAGTACACCAAAAAGACCTGACAAGCGCGTGAACCTACCTATTACTCCGTACTTATTTTCTTCAAGTATTTCAAAAAAGACCCCTCCCCCCAAAAAGAGGACGTTCGTTATATGACTAGTAATAATCCCTCAGTGCGCACGTCTTACAAGCAGGAAAACTGCAGAGGTAAGCACTTAATCTTTGCTCCAAGGGAATTTTCAGCGCGCATCAACGTCCTCAGAAGCTCACTGCCGCAGAGCACGTGTACAGATAGGCAGGAAAAAAAAAAGGCCGATTCTTACTACGGAGTAGGCTACGGAGTGCCCAATACAGGAGGTCCAAGTTCTGTACCGTATTCACGCGATTGGCACGGAGTACTCCGTACAGTGCAGACTAAGACACGCCTTGTAAGTGGCGCACTAAAAGGCCAGCTGTGGTGGTTGTTCCTTTCGGAGATGACCTTGGAACACGAAGATGAGGGTTATGAAAGAGGAATGAAAGAATCATGCCATGACTCTTACAAAGCGCCATGTTATTATCGTATATTATTAAGAGCTGTGGTTCCCATGATTTATTTCCCCTGTCTCCATCCCGCCTCATTTAGCTGTTTCCGACTTCAACTGGGCGCCTTGCATCTCTATACGCACTGAGTATCAAGTACTGCCATATACTGGCTGGCTGTTTGTGACGTTGTGGCTATTCGGTGGCGATAGTGGTAAGATTATTTTAGCGGTCATCAGGACAGAGTCAGGAGTAAGTTAGCAAGGCTAGGTGGCTCTAGGTACTTCCGGGCAGCTTTAGGTAGTTCTAGCCTCTACTGTAGGTATTCGTACTGCATAATGTCTAGGTTGCCTGGTAGGCCGACCATGCAGCGTGAAAAAAGCGATGCCAGATACTGCATTTATCATAGATTAATATTTCTAGAAATAGCTACGACAACTTAATTCAAACTGCTCAAAGTAATAAAAACCAAAATTTCTACAAGCGTATTATGCTCTAAGCTAAAATTTTGGAATTTCTATTATTACTGATGCGGTGAAAAGGGTATATTATTCAGGCTGGTGCTGGTAGAGGTCGTGTCTCGCTTTTTTTTTTTTTCACGCCCCTTGGCCGGCCAATCGTACCTCAGAGGTAGGTCTCCTCGTAAGGTAAGACTCGAGTCAACTCAATTATCAGCGCTTCACGGGGTGCTTACGATGTGCACTTGAGTCAGAGTCTTTGGATGCCTCTTAGCTCTATCTTTTTTTCGGCATTAGTATTATTATCTGCTATTTGGCCCCTTATCAATAATATCATGGGTAAGACGCTTGCTCCGGCAACCAAGATGTGCTGCCTTGAAATGTACGTATAGTAAACCCATCTGCATTTACATACCGTTTAGCCTCATATGCCTCATGGTCTTTTGCCATTGCCTTTGCCTTTGCCCCTTCAACTAGGGTATCGTTCCATACAAATACAATTCATAGACACCAACAAATCAAATCATATGATCCTCCGTCCCCCCAAAAAATAAAAGAAGAAAAAAATAACAACGCTGTAGCGAATATAATCGCAGCCCGGCAACGCCGTTTGATATCCTATCCCGTATCACACAATGTTGCACAACACCAAAAAGCAAAGATATCCAGGGTTAGCCAAGGCCTTAAGAGTACAGCATCCAATCGATACTAAGCACTCAAGGCTGAACCCCTGCTGACACAACAGCGGCGATCCATCCACTCTATCCGGTGTGGATGTTCTGTCAAAATCCTGGCTTCCCATAATGATAGGTGCCCTGTCAGCCACTTAATCTATCCAAAGCCGCTTACCCTGAAACCCCCCCTTCCGTCTATGGTGTTTGGAGGAATGTTCTATTCGGCATCGCCGTCAATGTTTCTTTTGCAGAACGGCAGCCAATGAGCGGGCAGACTGTGTCTCTCTTCATGATCCGACGGCAAGGCATGAATCCAAGGCATTGTCTATCATATCCATGTCTGGTTTTTCTGCTCCCTCCCACCATACCTCATTGTCAATATCCATTGCATCTGGGAATGTGCCGTTGGTAAGCTCCGTGTTGCCGTTTGTTATGAGTTCCTCGACTTGTGGCACGGGCATTTCGCCGTTGGCCCAGGTATAATCTTTCCAGTTTTCGAGCTCGCCTTCACGGTATCCGTACAGGACCTGTGCCGAAATAATAGGGAACTGGGATATTCCTGAGTCTGCCATCTCTAAAGCGACTCGTACGTCCGCTATGCCTAGCGGGCCTCTCTCGCTAGCAGCTTTAGATTCAATGGGCAACAGCCCTGACTTATCTCGGCTTATCTCCCCTCTCAGTGCCGCATCTTCCTCACGATGGAGTTGCCGCCTGTATTTATGCGTTTGAACCCATGTAGTACCTATTCCATAGCCCGCGTTGCCCGAATCACCCGGTCCATTGCTTTGAGTGCGACTGAAGACCTGCGTCAAGACTTCCTTGATGAATGCCTCGGTGGCAACAGACATGAGATGCGACGCATCCGGTGCATGGCCATTGACAAGTCCAGCCTCGTAACAAAAAGGTAGCATTCGCCCAGCTATTAGGCCCATATCGGGAAATTCGCCGGACTCGATGGCAAGGGGTTGTGTATATCGTTTTCGAATCTCTAGGTCAAAGTCTAGAACAAGGGTTAGGTACAAAATGCGCGTGTGGAAAAAAAGACTTGAGGTTGTCTACTAACTCATGTTGTTGATGCCGCCAGCTGCACTTGGGGGGACATCGGTTACCACAGGCGGTTTCCGGTGTGCCTCTGTAAACATATTTGCTAAACTCTCGAGGGGATCATACTATTTTTTGGAAGAAGTGGTCAGTAATTGGAAAGTATCTAAAAGGAAGCTTTTGACGACAACGAACCTCATTTTGTGTAAGCTCCTTGATGCGCCGTCGATCCCGTGCGGGTAGCTGCATCACCTCTCCCTTTAACCTCCGCTCCGCTGCGTCACCCGACACAGGCTTACTGCCCGTCGTCATCGTGGGTTTGTCATTAGCACTAACCCATGGCGCAAGGCCAAGGTCGGGCATCTCCCGGGTGACATTGCCGTAGATTGCAGCAATAAGTTGGTTGTGTAGGTGGTCTTTCTCACCCGTTGGTGATGCCAATATTGGATCGATTCGACTGGAGTATTCGGTCTGGTTGAGACGGCCTGTTTTATCAAATGATGAGCGAATAGTCAGGTTTTTAGATTTAGTAAACCATAAATGACTCTGAAATTGAAACAATGTCACCAAAAAAAAAAAAAAAAAAAAAAAAAGTTTAATCGTACCAGTTAGAAACTCAGTCGTGGATTCCTTGTATATCAGCCATTGCTCAGAGCTAATGGCGGCTTTCAGGGCCGTGTAGAGCGGCTCAAGGTCAATTCGAGATGGAATTATCTGGCTAGTCTTAACAGCTTTCTGGGAGCCCGGCGCGGTGAGTGTGAGCGTCTTTGTCGATAGAATAGGTGTCGAAACGCTGACGGATGGACGGCTCAAGGCCGCGGGGTCGATATCGGGCATCGTGGATTGCGGAAAGACAACTAGAGTTGTCGCGTGCAGCGATGGAGCGGCGCGCGACGCGCGAGAAGAATCATGAGTCGATAAATGGAATCAGAGATACCATGCGATCGCTGCCGTGGAGTTATCTTGATGAAAAAGGCATTGTGAGGCCGCAAATTTGATGGCAAACTGTTCTGGACTCTTCCCGCTGGCGTGGTGGGAAAGGGTCAATGGTTGGGATGAAGTCGAACTTTTGCCGACAGAGTGACGGATTCAGAGGGATGCGCTACTGAAGAGCGGCCGAAAACGTATCTAGTACCCCTGGCTGCACCAAAGTGTGCCGGGGCTCTAGGTTACCGCTACCTCTCCGCCGGAAAATCTACTGTTACATACATCCCACTTTAAAGCCATCGCGTCCTCTGCGCGTCTACAGCCGCCTTTCTTTCGGCCTGAGACTCTTCATAAAGAAACGTTTACAGATGCTTCTTTCTCGCTAGAAACAGCGCCATAACCCATTTTCCATATCTTTAGCTGCTCGAGTTCAAATCGGTGCTGGTCACAACAATGCAGCCATGGCACCAGATCGCGTCGCCAATGCCCTTGACAACCTGATAACCCAAATTGTCCCCTCCAGAGGCCCAAACGAAGGCCAGGACTCTTGGCAGGCACGGTATAACCTGAGCCATGAACTCGTTCGAGCCATAATAAATAGGTAAAGTTGACATCTGTGCACTTGATATTGAGCATATATTCGAGGCATAGCTTTACTGACATCGACCCTGTATCAGCCCCCCAGATCCCGACATCTTATCTGACGTCGACCGGGCTGCCGATTCGATCAAACGAAAGCTCATCCAGAGCAATCCTTCCCATGCGCTCAGATTTTCGGACCTCTATTCCAGGCTGCTTGCAGTCCCCGTTCTCAAGTCAAAATGGGCAATCTTGTACCTCTTATACGCCCTTGCCGATTCCCCGGATCCCAAAGCCCCTCCACCCCCACTCAGCATAATCCAGCCCTCTTCTTCGAACTATCGTGAGGCTATTACTCGAGACGCAGTCAAGAAGCGTGCCAGGGCTCGCTCAAAGTCTATTCCTTTAACGAGAATAGATGACGACCCTAGAGACTCCCCACTTCCTGAAGAGCTACCACACAAGTTACCACCAGCGAAAGAACAGAAACGCAGCGTGGAGGAAAGGCAGCCACCGAGTGAGCCAGTGAAAAGGGATGTGTCAGTGAAATCGGCTATGCTATCTAGCAACTACGCGGAAATCGACCCTTCAGAGACGGCCATCCTCCGAGATCTTCCATTTACACTCCAGGGTGTATCATCGACGACTCTCCCTTTTGCGAAAGACGATATCTTGAGGCTTCCCGCCTCACTTCCTCTACCACTAATATCCATTTTGCACACCTTGGCTGAACCCTCATTGCTTTATCGGCGCCTGGATGCTTTTTGTCAAACCTCTGCCAACGGTCTTTTGGCTCAGAGCTTACGATCGGCAGTTAGCAACGAATTACGATCATATCTAACATTAGTCGCGACACTGGAGGGCCAAATTCGGAAAGCCCTATCCTTTTTGGACGAAAATGCGCCGAGGGGGGGAATTGGGAAGACCGGTGTCACATTGAAAAGATGCGTGGTATGGACACGAGAAGCTACAATGGGGCTGAGACTCATGTCCCTCATTGCCGAAGAGTCGGAAAATAAAAAGGGTGGTCAGATCATTTCTCTGATACATAGCTTTGCTTCTTCTAACGGGGACCCCGTCGTTGCCGCGTTCGCAGAACGGCTGCTGGGCAGCTTCACTCGGCCCTGGTATGGTATCCTTCGCCACTGGATCTATGACGGAGAGCTGTCAGACCCATCCCTCGAATTCTTCGTTAGAGAGCAAACCGACACTCAGGATACTATAAGAATCAAGGGCAATGTTTGGGAGGACAAATACGAGATTGCCCAGGATATGGTTCCGAGCATCATTTCACAAGAGTTTGCTCAGAAGATATTCCTCATTGGCAAATCGTTGAATTTCATCCGGCACAGCTGTGGAGATTCCTTATGGGTGGAAGACTATTCCAAAGCTGCTTCAAAAGAACTGAGGTACGGTGATACGGCAACGGTAGAAGTATGGATCGATGAAGCATACAAGACAACAATGAAGCGCTTAATGGACTTGATGGAGACCAAGTTCCACCTCTTTGTCCATCTTCAAGCTTTGAAGGATTACATTCTGTTAGGACAGGGCGACTTTATCGCACTGCTCATGGAATCCCTCGCCGCGAATTTAGATCGCCCTTCAGGGTCACAATATCGACACACGCTCACAGCCCAGCTAGAGCACGCAATTCGCGGCTCAAACGCTCAGTATGACTCTCCCGAGGTACTGCGGCGATTAGATGCTCGAATGCTTCAGCTATCGCATGGCGACATTGGGTGGGATTGCTTCACTCTGGAATATAAGATCGATGCTCCCGTGGATGTAGTTGTTACTGAATGGGGTAATAGGCAATATCTCAAAGTATTCAATTTTCTATGGCGAATCAAGCGGGTGGAATTTGTGCTCCTGTCGACATGGCGGGAGTGCATGACGGGCTCCCGAAGAGTGCTACAGAGCCCTATTCCAGCGGTAGTGCAGACGTGGAAGTCAACACGAGGCGTGCTCGCCGAAATGATACACTTTGTGGGTCAGCTGCAATATTATATCCTTTTCGAGGTCATTGAATCTTCGTGGGGCGAGCTACAGAAGCGGATTCGGAAGGAGGATTGCACACTAGACGACGTTATCGAAGCACATAGGCGATACCTCGAGGACATTACGCACAAGGGCCTTCTTGGGCCGAAGCTCCGACACCATCCTTCAGATAACAAGGAAAAGACGACATATCTCGACCAGCTCAGCGAGATTCTACGTTTCATGCTACATTACCGCGACACCATTGTCGGGCTATATGGGTGGACCAGCTCAGAGTATACTCGGCGACAGGAAGTCGAACTACGAAACATGACGCGTCGTGACGATGATAGCGGCCTCTCAACCTCCGATAACGTGCCGTCAGAGTTTCCTGCTTTGCAGGAACGTCTACGGCATCTCGGGGCTTCATTCCGCACCAGGCTACAGATACTACTAGGAGATTTGGCATACCAACCAGATGTTGATATGAGATTCCTCGGTGTTGCCATGAACTTTAACGATGTATACCAGCCTGCAAGGAGGAAGCCCAAGGCAGCCCAAACAACGTCGGCACCAACGTCGGCACCCGGTGCCCCTGCCTCTGCATCAGCATTGACAAATGCGCCCAAAGCCTGAGCATGGATAGTGGGGGAGAAATGCCTGGGTGCTGTGTGTCTCTGAAAGGGAAGGGGAAAGATGTATGTGGCGCGCTCGACAGCTTTTGATGCTCCGGGAGCAAAAAGTGTGATGATGGCATGATATGATGTTATATGATACGTTTGATTAACCTAATGAGACTTTATATAGCGTCTCGAGTCGAGCAACCAACCGTGAGACACTTGAGTAAGGGCAAACTTGGTTAGAAATACGATCCATTGCAAGAGAAGTGCGTAGACACGAATACGCTTTAAAAAAATCCGCTGATGCGATTGTGCAAATGATCGATGGTACCTCCTGGCGGCCAATGCCGCCCTGCGCTAGCACACCTCCAGATCTTTGATCTGAGGTCCAGATTTTCTTACTTTTCGATTTGATGTCTTAGATATTCATGCACTAAATGCCCTCCTCGTATATCGAGATCGGCATTCTGGACGATTGCCCTCTGCGCGATACGTCTATGTCACGTTAAGCCTACATGACGTGGCATGGCATGGAATGGTTGTGAAACTTAAAATGTACCGTCCTTGAAGGGCGAAGTTGGTCCGGAGTCGAAGCAGGGAGAAGGAAAAATCCGATGGGTACGTAGTACAAAGTAAACGGAAGCCTAAATGAACCTTGCCCGGTAGCCTCAGCACTATATGAATTCATATCTTTGAATACAGCGGTTGTGTCACTCTGATCTTTAGGTTAGGGCAGTCTAATTAGCCTTCGTCTACATAGCCCTTTTAGCGATAGCTCATCCGCAGGGAAGCTTAACAAGTTGATGCCTGGAGTGAACAGGCTACTACGGCAATCGTTACAACTCCCAACCAGTCTACCATAAACCTGCACGCACAGAGCACATGTAAGGAGGCACTTCATACATTTACTAGCATTGACTGACAATCCGATTCCCAACCCAATGAAAATTCTTGCAACTCTTTTATCCATGGTGAGACGGTGAGACAGCCATCCAATAACAGGTAGTAACCTATGTCCTACTCCACGGTTCGTGCTACTAGACCTCTTGGCAGCGGTGGAAATAATACAAGCTCCTCCAATCAGTTCCATAAGAGACGAACCATTGATATGTCACGCCAATCTTAATTCATCGTGAATTTACGAATTTACTAGTATTTCACTAACGGTGCTCTTGTGTCCCCTGTTATCAACCTCTTCGATATTCGGAGGGAATGAGTACCCGAGTACGACACATCCCAAAAGGTGTCAAACAGAATCAGCTCAACTTGCTTGCTTACCCGCCAAAACTGGCAGCTGTCTTACTTGTAGAGCTTACTGACGGGGATCGCCAAAATGGCAACTGTCTGACCTGTAGATGCCAAGTCCGCAATCCGCAAGGATCTCAGAAATAACCAGGCTAGCAAGCAAAATAGCGAAAAGACCAAACTTGTGAGCAACACCAGCATTTAACTAGGTAGTTTCTGTTGGCCCGCCGCCCCTCCCCCTTCAAAAATCTACTTTGCCAGAACGAACAAGCCGGGGAGAGCATATTTGCGTGTAACACAAAATGAACTAAGATGAGGGTGCTGTAGCATGCAAAGGGGGAAGGGGAAGGGAAGGGAAGCACGCCTGTCGATCTGGACATTCTGTCTCGCAGAGCCGCATCGTTGAGCCAATATTGCTAGGTAGTTAAAGTATCTTGGCTAAATTAGTCACCAAAGGCGACATTAGTTACCAGATAAATCGATTCGCGAGTCGGCGGCCCTGGCCTTTATTTCCGCCCGTAATCTTCTAGAAAGGAGGTACAGCCCACGGCGTATATCGTTAAGTACTGCTAGGATCGATTCCACATTGAAGTTTCGGGGAATCATAACATGGGCGGAATCCGCCGCCAAGCATCCTGGCGCTGTCGCAAAGTGTAGGATTGCCGATATTCCTAGTACTTGCACAGATGTGAAGCTTCTTTAGGAATTCTCGAAAGAAAAAAAAAAAACAGGGCTAGCATCGGGGATGCCGTGGGAAGGCCCCTCGTCAAATTCCTCCCTATTGTTTGGCCGGCTTGTCAAGCAAACCGGGGGGTCTTGTCAAACGGTGGAGCCACCTCATCGTAGTCGTCCGATGCAACGTAAGGCTCTGACGACCATTTTCCTCTTCGTACGGAGTAATACTGCTATTACATTACTAGTAGCAGTACGAAGTATTGCATGCATGCTCTCACACATGGCTGCATGGATGGTAATGCGTACTTGTATGGACCGCGCCCCGTCCTTTGGTATGCATGTAATCGAAAAGCCGAGCCATCCTTCATCGTCTGTCTGCCACGTCAGGCTCAAGCTTCCTGCTGGGCAGCATCTGCGTGTTGCATCAAAGTACAGAAAGTAACTTTTCTTTGCCCGGGCGAGGCAAACAGGCTGGCGGCAACAATCGGGTGGACCATGACCCAGGCCAGAGACGCATTAATGCCTTCGGACGGACGGATGAATGCCCTATCAGAGCAGGGCACGATTCGCTCCTCAAGGGGTTTTGTTCGGGTTGATGCTCTTGTTGTTGTTGGGGGCACGAGATGGATGCCTGCTTGCCTGCCTCACCTCGCCTGCAATCACGGCTTGAGACACCGCCGTCAGGAGCTATTACCTGCTAATTCTTGGTTCCAACAACAGCGGCAGCAGGGCAACGTTGAGTCGCAAGGTGGTTTTAGCACGCCAACTATCGAGGCGGTCAGTGGACTTCATTCGGTCCATTGTTCGCCTAACCTTGCTCCAAGGCATGATGAATCTTATACGGAGTGCCATGTTCCGCGCTTCTTTTTGCACCTATCCAAGTACCTACTAGGCCTAGTACTAACTCACAGTACTTCGTACCGCTCCGAGGAAACCTTGCTTAAGTACTGTAAGTAATATCCAACCCAGCACTTCGTACGGAGTGCAAGTAAGCTTCCATCCGCTGCCTTCAATGCACAGCTTTGCGCCTCTTGACCCCCTTGTCGCCGCGAAGCTCTCCAAGGGGGCTTCCCCCCTGTAGTTTGTTTGGTCCCCGCAATACCCCAAATCTCCCAATTCATCGGGACGTCGGAGCTATCACTAGTAGGCAGGCCTAGTAACTCTGGTGCGTGTTTGTCGTCCAGCGGATTCCTAGCCAAGTATTTATGGGCTTTGCCCAACGCTTTGTTTTGAATCCTTTGCAAAGTGGTTTCGTGTCATTTTGATTAGCGCATTGGCGACGTGTACAGGCAAGGAACTGCCTACTAGGTACTAACCTATGAAATGCACAGATACCGTATTACCAGCTTTAGTAGGAACTTATTTTACTTCCAGGTACCTTCAGTAACTCGGTACTACTACAAAATTTTAAAGGCAAGCGGCAGAGCAGCTCGTAAACATCCATGGGGTACTTCCGTCCTTCCCCAGACCTGGGCCTATGTACACCCCTCCCCCCTTTTCTGTGTTTTTATGTCTCCTTCTCGCACGCCCCGTTTGGACTGGGCAGAATAGAAATTCTCCTGTACAAAACCTTAAAGAAGACACAAAGTGTTTGTATCTGTCGCATATACTCTGCTAAGGCAAATACCTATAACCTAGTGCTCCCCATCAATGCGTGGCTCGCCAAGCTTGTCTACCTCAGACCAAGTCCCTTATGCAGCTTGCCACAAAGAAGCGTCAGCATCCCCGGATTCCCCAAGCGTTTCCCCGGAGCCTCTCTGGTGCGCCCAAAATGGTGAAATTAGTCTCCCCAGCGCTGAATCGTACTTGTACGCCCCTCTAGGACCGGCAAGGTACCAAATTTGCTTTATAAGGCTACGAAACAGGGCATTTCCAGATACCAAGTACATCCTCTAGTAATTACACCCCCCTCGCTCTCCTTCAAACAAGCAACAACACAAGCTCTGCTCTTTCTCTCTTACACGCCCTCCTCGTCTGGGGCCGCCCTCCCGAGCCCCGTTAATGCCTTCCATGTACTTCGTACTTCGTACTTGTTTCTTTTTTTTTCCCCGTCTGCTAATGTGCATTGGCCTAGGGCCTCGATCCCTCTCGCTCTTATAATTCAACCTTCCCTCCTGTCTGCATTTCTCGGCTGGAAAAAAAAGACCAAAGATCCTTTTCTTCTTCAATCTCCCATCTGGCTGGCCTTTGCTTCTAAAACCCCTTTCCGTTCACAGCAATTATTATTGCCCTTCTATCACCTCTGCTGGGATATCAGCTTGATCAAACTTGTCGCCTTTTCTTCTCTCTCTTTCTTCTTCAGGTACTAGCTGGCCTCCATTTACCAGTGTTCTCCGTCGGCAGATATTCTTCCATTGCCTTGCATTGTCACGCTCCAGATCGTCTCCATTTGCGAACTACTCTTAATTGAGCTGTATCAATCCACCAAAGTGTTCGTAATCACCTTTCTTATTCACTCTCTATCTCTCGCTCTAACTCTATCGTCTCTTAGTCGACTTCAGTTAGTTCAGCTGGACGGCATCTTCACAGCACCAACAAGCAAACGATTGTCACCTAGCAACACCGGCAACATGTCAAGCGGTCAAATCGCTGCGCCTTATCCCATTAAGCCTTCTCAGCGGGCTAACATTCGGCTGTCAACATCTCAAGATCTTTACTCCACGCTCAGCAGCTCTCTCAGCCCACTAAAAGGACATCAACGGCCCATCATTCCTTTCGATAATGCAGTCATGACCAAAGACGGCAACAGTTCTTCAGCGCCCGTCCATCGCGTTTTTGAAGATGACTATACTGTTCCAGCTCCTCCTCCGCCAAGCCCTGTTAGCTTCAGGGTTGATCGCTGGCCCACGTCAGCCTGTCGCTAAAGGAGCCGAGTCCTGTTACACCATGCTCAGCCTTGTTCATCAGATTCGAATAGGCCCGACGAATAATTGCTTGCAGAATGTGGTCGGGCTAGCCCCGCTATCATTCATCCTTCGTTTCGGTCATTATTGTACAATTAGGGTTTAGACGGCCGGCCTTTGCATTTTCTATTTTCTTCTTCTTTTTTTCTTCTTCTCTCTTGCTTGGAGTTGGTGCACTAGGGACGGTTAATGGTTAATGGTTAATTACAGTGGGATTTGGGCGAAGGGTGGAAGCACAAAACACAAAAACAGTGGTTTACCGGCATTTGCCTTGTTCTTGGCTGCTAGGTCCAGAACAGCAATTGGCAGATAACACGGGGCGACTGGCGGCTATAGTTTTACAGTTACGAGCTTTTCTCTGCTCAGTTGTTTTTTGTCGAGTCATTCTCCTTCTATAACCAAGATTTTTGATGCTGTACTACATGAGTTTCCCGCTACTGCGCAGTAACAAGACCACCGCAGCATGCAAATTTCGCAATGCGTGCCAAAAAGAGAACTAGCGACGCTCAGCCTCAATGTGATACAAGACAGCTAGATGTGATTGACTCATAAGAGCGGTCAGTATATGTCAGCTATTGGATATTATGCCACCTCTTCTGTAGGAAGGATGTTACTATAGAGTATGCATGCGCCCAATCAACAACAATGTTTGCCATCATCACTGGCTTATACGAGACGCAACAGGAAGAAGTTTGGCTCTATTATCCTTAGCGATGAAGCTATTTGCTTGGACAGGGCCGCCATTGGCAGCTCTTGGATGCTGCTTTGGAAGCACAGGCAGATATTTAGCCGGAGATGTATTAAGATTGATGTACATGGTTCGGGCCCTTATCTGCCAGGCGCACTCGAGATGTGGCAGCACTATCAAAAGGCACTACCAAGAAGCTCTGGACAAATACACGGGGTAGTATTAATAGAGTGCTAATAGAGTGCTAATACGTTGCAGCTCTGTTTACTAGTGCCCGTGCAGCCAAGCCAAACCAAATCGTGTGTGTGGCTCAATGTGGGGGAGGGGCCGCCACTTTACGCGCCCGCAAAAACATCTACATTTCTCAAGCTGGAACCCAGAAAAAAATGAAACCGCGTCGTGTGGCGCGTCTGCGGGTCGCGTCATGAAATCCTCCCACCCCCTAGTAATTCCGTTGTCAAGGCAATTCAACGCGGCTCTTTCCCTGCTCTTTCCTTACTTTCCAACTTGCAATTATTTTTTCCCTTGCAGCTTTCTACGTTTCGAATTTTCCTTCGCAGGGTAGTGACGACTGGTTTTTGTCATTAAATTCTCAGGCATCTCATTCCTAATTGTCGTTTTTCACGGCGACGACCCACAGTTGAGGCAACAGGTACGGCTCTTGCCAATTGTACTCTTGCGTCTAGACTCCAGGTTAGGCATACTGTGAGGGAAAGAGCAAGAGAAGGAAATAAAATAAGATACGAAAGCAAGGAAGGAAAGGGATCATATCATGGCGCGAACTACAAGAAGGCGTCAGGTCGAGGCTCCCTCCGCAGCTCAGCCCATCAGCAACTTCACTCGCGTATCCAAGAGCCAGGCTTTCCCTGATGCAACCTCCAAGAAGGCGGTCGTTTCCAACCCTGAACCGACATCTTCAAGAAAGAGGAAAGCCGCAGTCGATGATGCCGACAGCAATTCCCACCCTCGAGTCACGAGAAGGACCGTCTCGTTCCATCCCAGCAGCGATGAAGAACCAGTGCCAGCAACGCCATCAAAGCGTGCTTGTCGAAGAGGAGAATCCACCATTGAAGTGGCCATTCCGGTAGCAGCAGCACCCGTTGCGAAACCTGCGCCAAAGACCCCGGTCAAGGGAAAGAAGGTTGCCAAGCCAACGCCTTCACGGACTGCCACTGCGCATAAGCCGAGCGAGTCGACCATCATCGCAAAGTCCAAGCAAGGCGGCAAGACTATACAGACAAAACTTGACGCGTTTCGTGTAACTAGCCAGAAGAAGGCACAATCGGGTGACGGTGAATTCGCCCCGGAGCTGGTCGACTTGATCCGCTTGCACAAGGCTTTTCTCAAGACTGTTACCATCCAGATCGCACACAATGGAACCATTGTGCCCATTGACATCTCGTCTATAAGTCCACACATCTCCCGTACCTGGGGCAAGCGACAGGTCACAGTCGACGACATCCGAACATGCATTGCCATCCAGACATCCACACGAGACCCCAGCGTGGTTTCTCCTTTTGTTGTATCCGACTATGGCCGGGGCAAGATTTGCATAGAGTTGCATCCTGACCATAATAATGGCGCAGTGTCCGTCAACGAGGAGCGGCTTTGCAGGCAGTTCGAAGAGAATCTTCGAGCGCTCTTCGCTGACCGAGCACATGATGATGTGGCCGACGTGGACGTGCCTCTGGCCAGCTTATCTCTGGACGAACTTCCCCGCGCCGAAATCAAGAACATGGACAGCAGTATCAAGATCAACCCGATTCTGAACAAGGGGCACAATGCTCTATCAGCACTCAAGGGGGGAATGCTTGCGAAGCAGCAAGAAAAGGAGACCAAGCAGCAGGCTACTATCGCCATGGTAAATCCTGACGGCACCAAGATGAGCCTGTTAGATCGTTTACGACTCAAGCAAATCGCCAAAGCCAACGGACCTCTTCCCCCGTCAGGACCCGAGCTTCAGCGTCGAGCCGCCTTGAACCGAGTTGTCGACGTGTCTGCTACTATTTCCATGCTCAGCTTATCTAACCCGGCTTCCCTGCCAAGACAAGCTTTTACCATGGCGCTCATCTCAGACAAGCTCAGAGACTCTCTGCGAGTCCCTCTTTCAAAGGAAGAGGGAATGGCCTGTGTACGATTGATTGCCAGCGAAATCGCTCCGGAGTGGCTCAAGGTTGTCACCATTGGCGGGAGAGAGAATGTGGTGATTCAAAGAGGGCTCCAGCCTGTTGATCGTGTGATCCAAGGGCGAGTACAGAAACTACTGGCGTGATAGGATATGTTCGAATTTCCTCATGTGCGTCTCGATTTTTACAAACTCAAACACTCAAATGCTAGAAGGCATTGTATATTTTTATCGAAGGAGGCATTGAAGCTTTCTTTTTTGATCGTTTTCACCATTGCATTGCGCTGCGTTTTGCTGGTATCATATACTTACACCACGAAGAGAGAAAGGTCTACTGAGCATAATGTAGAAGACGATGCATGCACAGGAGCATAGGGGTTTTTTGTATAACGAATAGATTCAACTAGCGGTTTAGGATAAATGTACATTAGGAACTCCAAGAGTGTAATGCAAACTGAACAATATCCTTTCTTCCATTCAATTAGCCAGATGGTGATCTTATGAAAATGCTTCACCTTCTTTCTACTTTATGTGAACATAGGCTGATCAATTGATGAAATATGGCAATGCATGGAAAAGGGGCTACCGATGGATCTTGGCCGATATTACTGTTACAATTGCTTACTCTGCATCGAAATACATCGGATTCTACTTCGTACCAAGTACTGGTTTTATCATTGATGGAACTAATTTCTACTCAGCAAGTCACAGTTCGTCATGCATTAGTTCCCTGCCGAACCCTTCTTACGACAGAACGGCAAAAGTACCACCAAAGCCACCGGCTATAGCCACCTTAAAGCATTAAGCCCCCAAGCCAAGGCGCCGAACCACGGCCGGTTATAGCACGGGCATTGCAAGAGAAGAGCAAATCTACGTTCTATCAGCTAAAATGACGATAAAACCCACTTCACAGCAGGCACGGGCAATCCGGTTCTCGCAACAGCCTTGCCGCGAGAACTGCAGGTCGGGTGTTCCTGTGCCGAAGGAGGTGGGCATCTTACGCTTGACTTGCGTAGAAATCGGAGGCAATCGAAACTCTCGAGAGCCTAAAGGCGGGCCGATGGCGGATTGGATCTGCAAGCTCAGCCCTGGCAAACATGACCAAACAGTTTGGTAAACCCGGGAGCGGCTCCGCTTCCCGGGAGAGACTCCTCCGATAACAGGGCCGGACGGGGTTGTGGAGAAGGCTATATGGCGGCTTCTTGATTCGGTTACATACTTTTGACCAACTTTCCAGCAGTTTGCGGGCACAATACCGTAATATAGTCTTCCTAGGTTCCCTTTTATCGGCATTTCTGTTTCTCTCTTTGTACTTAGTTCTTGTGTTGTATCGTACTGTGATGAAACTCTTTTGCTTTGTCTCGAAAAGGGACTGTTATACTCTTTAGCTGCGAAATTAAACGGCTTAGTCTCAATCATTGCATTCTTATGGCAACCTGTGACGTTTTGCACACCACCCCCCCTTTTTGGGTATGATAAAAGTCTTTTCTTCGAAAGAGGTGATTCCCTTCTGCCAAGTCCAAGTTTGTTTGACAAGAGGGCCATGAATCTTGGAAATAGTTGTGAATCGAATATATCTTAATTCGCCATCATGACCTCCGTCGAAGCGAAATTACCGCCGGGGTCCCCCGAAAGCTGTGGGGTTTCCAAGTTGTCTCAACAGTTACCTGATAAGAAGGGTACTGAAGGGATAGCTGAACCGACAAAACCAATGGGTGTCTTTTATCGATCGACGTCTCATGTGTCTGGACCAGATGCATTTGAGCCATCCTCGCCACTGCCACCGCCACCGTCTTCTGGTCAATATTATGAGGCAGGAGACGAGATATACGACCACGTGTCGTCACACCGCAAGCATATCATTGTGACAGTCTTATCCTTTTGCGCTTTTCTCTCGCCACTGTCGAGCACCAGTATCCTGGCTGCCGTTCCTGAGGTAGCAGAGGCATATCACACGACTGGCTCCATCATCAACGTGAGCAATGCTGCATATATGGCGCTGATGGGTATATCACCGGTTATTTGGGGGCCCATGAGCCAGGTATTCGGCAGACGACCAGTAAGTCGGGCCATCCCCTGTTCTTCCTTGAATGATGCTTGGCCATGCGCATCGCTGCGCATTGCCTAATAGCATCCCGAGAATCGAATAGCCTTATCTCGCAGCGGTACTCATGCTAAGTGATATAGATGACACTATTAACAGCTGTACTGTTTTTCTTGCTGAGTATGGCTACTGCTCTCGCTCCGAATCTGGCGGCCTTTTTTGTCTTTAGAGCTCTCTCAGCCTTTGAAGGAACAGCCTTCATCCTACTGGGAGCGGCTTGCCTGGGGTAAGTAATCCATTAGCCAAGCACATTCCTTTCGTAAATACTACTAGACTGTTGAGTATGCACCCGATAAGCATCGCCTGCAGAAGTATAATCTCGCTCAAAAATCACGACACAGATCTCTCATGCTGCCTTGATTAGCCCAAAGCTATGTCACTATCGAGATGATATATTGCATAGAATCTTTTCTCCAAACAGGCTTGGGTCAAATACATGACCTAGAGAACACACGGGCAGAAAGAGCTGGCTTACCCAGCGTATAGCTTATAATGGCTAACTCAGGCATTAGAGATATATATCGCCCTACGGAACGAGCCACTGCTCTTGGGTGGTTCATGTCTGGAACACTGATTGGACCTGCAATTGGTCCGTTCATCGGTGGTATCTTGGTGACCTATGCAACGTGGAGATCCATCTTCTGGCTGCAGACGGCGTTAGCTGGCGCGGGTGTTCTAGGCGTCTTTTTTCTTGTGCCAGAAACAATTCATCACAAACAAATTGAAGACTTGGAAGGGTTTCCCAGGAAAGAAAAGATCAAAGCTATACTTCATATGACTAATCCGATTCGAGTGATTCGGCTGTTCAGATATTGGAACCAGGTGCTGGTTGCACTCGCTAGCTCAGCACTTGTGTGGAACATGTACAGCTTGCTCACCCCGATTCGGTACGTGCTAAACCCGCGGTTCCATCTGGAGTCGCCGATGCTGTCAGGGCTCTTCTATTTAGCCCCAGGTAGCGGCTATCTGCTGGGTACATTCATGGGAGGGAGATGGGCAGACAGCACGGTGAAGCAGTGGATCAAGAAGCGCAACGGCGTACGTATCCCAGAGGATCGCTTGCGGTCCACAGTACCGTTTATAGGTATTCTCATGCCAAGCTGTATCCTTGTGTATGGGTGGGCAGTAGACAAGGCTGTGGGTGGTATTCCCGTGCCGGTCATTATGCTCTTCCTGCAAGGCATTGGGCAACTCTTCTGCTTCCCCTCTTTGAATACGTACTGCTTGGACGTAATGCCTGGACGCGGCGCAGAGGTAGCAGCGGCAAACTACTTCATTCGATATCTTGCCGGCTGCGTGGCGACCGGTGTGGTTCTGCCTGCCGTTGATAGTATCGGTGTCGGTTGGTTTGAGACTCTCTCAACGGGTTTATTGGTCCTCTCGGCGCTTGGCGTCATGGCTACCATTCGATGGGGTAAAGAGTGGAGGGAAAGTATTGACGCAAAGGAGAAGGGCTCGGCCAGCGATGAGGGTGGTGAGGCGACAGATGTGGAGGATCAAGCAAGCCCTCAATATGGACAGGGGAGGACTGCGGATGACGAAAAACCAAAAGAAACAGTTTGATGAGTTATGATGACGGCATAGCGTGGCTCTTGCGGATATTAATAGGTAAACCACGAAGGAATAATACTAGTGGCATATGTATCCGATGCGGGGGATGGTACGATAAAGCAAAGTAGAAGACGCTTTGTATATGCATAGCAGGAAGCGGATAGAGGCTGAAATCGAGATATCTGGATATCTGGATACGGTAGCGAATAATTCAAGGATATTATTTTTGAAGAATCCGACCCTCTTCCATGAGAGACGAGCTGTTTCCAATGGATTATGGATACCTTGGAGAATTAAAGGCCCCCCTCTTCTTGACGTTGTCCCTCCCTGTTGACGGGTATTGGTTTGGCGATCTACTTTCATCAGTACATTCATTATTAACCTGTATCCGTAGACTGCCTTTGCAAATTGGGTACAAGCAGAGCCTCCGATCTGTGTAGCATTAGTACTTCATATAGCAATTGTAATATGATGAAGAGTACTCCTCCGTATTCTGCATAGCAATACTCCGTAAATTCCCCGAATGGAAAAGTATTTTTAAATCTGGCCAGCGCCGATTATGGCATTGGATTATTATAAGGAGTATTGTTAACTGGTAATCAATTAGGGCTGATTGGCTTCCGTCTTTGGTACGTGAGTGTCTCAGTCGTCGGTAAGAGATGCGGCGAGTTTTATTCAGTAGCGGCTGAATTAAATTGCGACACCATGTTGAAGACCTAGTGTGCTGCCTGCTGCTTGAGCAGCATCATGACGAGCGATTGAATGGGAAGCGGGTCGGATGGGGCTTAGAGTAGCCTGACAAGCGATGCCTTGCTAGGCGGGTATACAGTCCGCTTGTGTAGGCCAAAACCAGCGTAGAAGAGTCTTGGCGGTCGATTCTTATCACCCTATGTAACAAATGGGCCACTTTTATGACTTATGCCAAGAGTCCCTCCATGGGGCGCGAGCGAACGAGATGACAATGGAAATCGAGCTCCACAATGGTTGATAGCGATGAGAATTCTGCTGCTCCGTAAGATTTGATGAAGTGGTTCGAGCCCCCTGGTCCGGAAAAGGAGAATCTCGGTGGCACGCAGGCCGCCGATTTTGGGCAGTAAGTACTATCGTGAATTGTTAAATAAAGAGAGAACGATAGATGATGGCGTGTTGATTTCTACTGCCCTCCTATTCGATGGCAAAATAAAGCAACTCCACGCTGTGTGGCTATTGATAGGCTGTAAGGAAACGACGTCAGATATCGGAAGGCTCAGAATGCGCACCGCACTAGGTATTGTACCCATGCCATCGACGCGTGTTTCATGTTGTGCCAGCGGGATGGTTGGACGGCAAGGATACAACGGGCCCACGTCAACTGCGTCCCGCCGCATTTTTTTTCTCCAGCGACCACGGAAATTCCACGCTCAGCTGTAAGAAAGCCCGATCATCCCGGAAACAAGGCGCACTAGCAACATGGCTCGTTAAGCAGTTTTGAGCCCCCCAATTCCATCCCCCAAGGGAGCCATCGAAGCCAACAAGTGAGCCGCAAATTTTGGCTGAATGGCTCTCGTCCTCGCTCGTTTCACATCGTGCTGCTGGACTGCTATTCTGATGACGCAATAGCTGGCCGATCGACAGGCCAAAGGCCAAATGCTCAAGGAAAGCTTGCAAGGGCAGCACAGTCGGGGCAGCCGTATGGGATCCCGGCCGAGGCTCGTGCTGCGCTGATTGGCCTGGGATAAGCAGACCATGCTGAGAACTGGGGCTCATTACTTCGTAGGTTACTGGGACCTACTTATTGGACTAGCTGGGGGTAGCCTAAGTCCTATTTGTAGTCAGTGGTAGCTTCTAAGAAGCGCTATGCCGTCGTGACGATTGACAGGTTAGTCGCAGCGTTATCGCCTTCGGTTTTTTTTTTTAATCTTTGTTGCAGCATCAAAGCCACGCGGCCCACTGGTAATCCGGCTAAGCGTCGCTCGACAACTTCCCTATCATGCTTGTCTCTTAATACTGCCATTTCCTCGAACTGACTAGGAATTCCTCTGTAGCGGCAACTATTCGTAGCAGGGGGTATAATATGTGGCTGATCCAATCCCAATCGAGTCAACGATTTCTATTCATGGGGTTTCAGCTCATCCACCGTTCAACAGGGTGTGGCTGGGCGTTAAAGCGAATGAAGCCTTGTAAGGGCGGTCGTAGGCGAGCCATGGCCCAACTTCGATAACGGTCTCGTCGAGCTGACAGTGTGTTTGTGTGGATACGCGCGTATAGGGATGCGCTCGTATCATGGCTGCAGCTCCGTCGTCTCACATGCGCTTGGCCTGCATATCATCAGCATCAGTGCAAGTATGGAGTGCCTAGATTAGTATTTGTATGCTTTGAGATGTGTTATCCATCCCAAAATAGCTCTTGTCCCATGGAGTCTGTGGTCCTAGAGTTGGAGAGAAAGAAGAAGCATTAAATAAAAAAGAGCCAAGCTTGGGTCCATCCATCAGGCTTGCAACGCCGCAGTCGCTCTTTTTTTAGCGGCTGTTCAAGAAAAAAGTCTGCGTATCGAGGAAGTCGCCGCCCGGTATCTATCCTGCCAAGCCTGCCAACTTATCCCTCAGCCTGCACTTCGTGCTGTACTTCGTGCACTTCCTTCCTTTATTGTTTCTGTCCCCGCGCCTGCCTGTCGATCGCTCTTTGCGCGCGCCTGGGCAGGAACGAACCGAGTGCCCAGCGGCTCCTGTCTGTCCCACTTAGCCTGCGGTCTCCTCCAGGGACCCTTGAAAGGTGCTTTTTTTTGCCTGCCCTCCTATACAAGGTTTATGGTTATTAGGACTACGGAGTACTTGTCAGAGCCTTTCGTCCTCGTCGATCTCGACGTAATTACTTGTACACAACACCCTTACTTCTCTTATCTTCCCTCCACCACCTTAATTTCCTTTGCGAGATCCCTCAAGAAGCTTCGCCCGCAAGCTTGTCGGCTCATCACCAAACTTTTCTCCTCTTTATCTCATTCGTTTCCCCTCCCATTCGCTCGCACTCCTCCGACACAACTCTGGCTGTCACTATCTCACCAATCGCCCAAGAGGCCGTTCACTCACCTCTATCTTCGCCCTTTTTTGGTATCTTTTAATTTAAATCTCCTAATTTCGTCCCATCGTTCGATTATTTCCCTGGGGGAAGAAGAAACCTGAAATAGGAGATAAACTACGGCCACATTTTCTTTACGATTGCGACGCCTACGATCCTCCGAACCGCGGGTGTTCATCACCCTGCCTCGCTCCCTCCGCCATGGAGCGCACGGCTTCACTTCTCAGCTTCAGCAGCCGCTCTAGCTCTCACGCTTCGACGAATAGAAATAACGATCCGTTATTACCATATGCGGAAAATGTCTTGGAAAAAAAACCAATGCGAGGGTACTCCGTCTTCGGCCGAGGCTTTTATCGGAGAATTTTGATATGGACTGTCGCAAGCATGATTCTCGTATCAATTGCCCTCTTCAAAACTGGCGATGGTTTTGTCGCCGAGACGGGCTCTCGGCTCGTTCAACCTACCACAGTAGCTACAACAACAAAGCCCTCAAGACCGCAGCCTACAATAATTGGCAATGAAGATGGCGGCCCTGTTCTAGTGATTGTGGATGGCGAGTCTCGAAAAAATAAAGAAAACCAGAACAAACCGGAAGAGAAGGTAGACGAAGGGAAGAAGGAATCCACCGAAAGCAAAAAACCAGAAGAAACTGAGGGAGGAAAGAAAGAGGAGACCAGTGACAAGGATGAAGGAAAGAAAACAGAGGAGACCAGTAACAAGGATGAAGGAAAGAAATCAGAGGAGACCAGTAACAAGGACGAAGGAAAGAAAACAGAGGAAGAAGAGGCAAAAACAACAGAGCAAGATAAAGGGAAAGATACTGAAAAGGGCCAATTGCCCATGGACGACAAAGACGAACTGAGCGCAGAAGAGGACGCAGAAGCTCAGAAGAAATGGGATGAGGACGTGAAAAAGATGCCATGGCTTCAATTCCCACAGTAAGTTTCTCAGCACTTCAGGGAAATATCAGACAGCTAACACCGCCTTTGCACGTAGTTTGAATGGCTACTACCATGGTCTCAAGACTCTGGTTAACAAATCTGAGCACATTGCCGAGTACCCCAACCCCGCTCACAAAGCTCCTCTCGGCGAACCTCCATTAAGCAAAGAGATCCCGAAACCTAAACCTTACAATCCGTACAAGAAGTCTGATTCGAGTATCAAAACATGTTACCTCGACAAAGACAAAAAGATCCCGGCTCCTAGTATATATGCCTATGAAGGTATTCCACAACATATGCCTGATCCGTCCTTTGGCTCTTACTCTATCTTTGGTATTCGGGATGACGTTTGCTTCGACCGATTTGGTCGTTATGGGCCGTATGGCTTTGGTTACGACATGGAGGATGGCGGCGCCGGCGTGGGAAACGACACAGAGGCCTCAGGAAGCGAAGCTGTCTGGGAAAAAACTGGCCAAATTAATTATGGCCAAATTGACTGGGGTGATGTACAGGAGAAATGTGCTACCGCAAACAAGCACCGATTCGCTGAGCCAGATCCGGAAACCGAAATACTCAAGATCGACGAGGACAAGAAGGGTCGGATCGCTGTAGTTCTCCGCCTCTACACCGGTTTCAAGTGGACGCAGTTTGCAGTACTCAATATCCGGGCCATGATCAACGAGCTAGCTCTCAAATCTGGTGGAGAGTACAACGTCCACTTTCTGCTGCACGTGAAAGACAACGACTTGCCGATTTGGTCTGACGACGTGACGGTTCAGCAACTGCTTGACTCCAACGTGCCTCCCGAGTTCCACGGGCTGGTGACGCTGTGGAGCGAGGCACAAATGAAGCTGTTCTATCCAGGCAAATTTGAAGAACCTATTGGTAATCCTAGCAAAAAGGAAATACATGATGTATATCGCAGCGCTCATATGCCGCTTCAAGTTTTCGCCTTACAGCACCCAGAATATGAGCATTTCTGGAACTGGGAGATGGATATGCGATATTTGGGCAACTGGTACGAACTATTCGATCGCTTAGGCCGCTGGGCAGACCAGCAGCCTCGTCCACTGCTTTGGGAACGTAACTCGCGCTACTATATTCCAGCTCATCACGGCACCTGGGAGAATTTCACAGCCGCCGTCAAGCAATATACAGCCGACTCTGACCAACCCGCTGTTTTTGGCCCCGTTGAGTTTTCTGAAACGAAGCAGCTACGATATGAACAGCACGGAGGGTCTCTCATACCCGCTTCGTGTGCGGATGATAAAAACAGCCCGCAATGCGGTGTTGGTGAGCCGGCAGACCTCATTACATTGAACCCAATCTTTGACGTGCATGGTTCTGCCTGGGTCTTCTCTAATGACGCGACCGGCTATGGCAAAACTCCTCCAAGACGATGCGTCATCATCACGGCATCTCGACTGAGTCGTCGACTCTTGCTGGGGATGCATGAGGAGATATGGCGCCACCACCGCACCATGTGGACTGAAATGTTTCCTTCAAGCGTGGCCTTTCACCACGGATTCAAGGCTGTATATGCGTCTCACCCCTCATTCCTGGATCGTGCCTGGGATCCTCTTGGTAGTTCGGTTGACAAAGTCTTCAACGGTGGACGCGACCACTCGACTTCGGCCGTGGGCAGCCCGTTCGACCTACGCAACGAGCACAACCACAAGGGCACAAGCTGGTATTACAACAGCGAGTTTTCAGGCCTTCTATGGCGGCGATGGCTCGGTTTCGCCCAGTTGGACGGCAGAGGTCGAAATGGCCATCGAAAAGAAGGAGGAGGCAAAATGCGAGGCGGAAGAGCAGAAGAGGAGGACGAAAAGAGCAGTGGTCGGATGTGTCTGAGGAGCTTCCTCATGCACCCTATCAAATTCGAAAGCCCTGATGAGAAGAAGTCGTGAAACACAAAAAACAAGGCGGGCTTGTTCAGCAAACTTTGAGCGTAGCGCATTGCATTCATTCACTTTTAGCCGGGCAGATGCATATGGGAAATGGCGTTTTTCTTTCCTTCTCCTTTTCTTTTCTTTCTCTTACCTGTTCATCTCTCAACGTTAATATATACATAAGTCGAGGATTACGGCGTTGATTATTATCATTAATCCTCGAAGGGAATGGGCTAGTTCTACGAAGTACGCTGAGACTGTGCTCTTTTTTATATCGTGGGAACTGGCTGTGTGAGAGACGACGGGCTGATGTTCTCGTCCCGGTAAGCAAGCAGCGCGTATTCGAAGAATAGAAATATGGGATTCAGCCAACACATGGCCTGTACATAGGTAGACATAGAGGACACAGAAATAAGATTTCAGACATGATTTGATACTTTTGGATATAAATATATATAATTGATGCATCTTCCACACTACTGCATCAGTCATAATAGCACTCAGCTTAGAAAATGTCAAGTGTAACGACGCAGTAATATCTCCGTGTAAAAAAGATTTTCATTTCACTCATAGCCTAATTCATCTACTGCGTACAAATACCGATTTCCATTTCCACCAGCGAAGAGCCGCCAATCCCACCCATTTCAAACGGAAATAAAGAATAAATAAGATCGACCCAAAAACTTTGCACCCCTCTCCCATAAAACCCAAGCTACTTGAAATCATAATCAAACGCAAATTCATGGCAGAAACACCCTGAACTTCAAAACTTTGGAATGCGCCGTGACGCAAGAGTTGAGTAAGCAAATCGAGCAAATTGAACACTTGTTCTTCGATTACTCCTCCCGAGAGATAAACATTAGATGCCAATTCACCCCCCTTACTCCCTGGAGAGAAATCAAAACGGCACCAAAGAGCACGCAATAGGCGAGACTGGCCAATGGCCATAAGCTCTCTAAAGTCGCAGGATATCCTTCTCCCAGGAAGACTCAGAAGAATGAAAGCAAAAACGACAATAAAAGCGACGTCAGAAAGGCAGCTGTTGGCTCAAATAAGAGACAAGAAAGCTGATTTCATACCCAATTATGCTTACTAGCATTTCAAACTGGCAAATTTTCAAGACCGAAAAAAAGGGCATGGTATCGAAAGAAAATCAAGGCAAAATCAGAAATAAGATAGCCAAGACGAGAGAAAAAAGACGGCAATAATGTAGAGCCGCGCTTTGACGCCGTCAACACCTAAAACGCCGCTTTCCTTTCCTTCCTGTGTTACACTGCAATGCTACAAAGCGCATGGCAGTATGGTCTCCTGGTGTTCATGGTTGAAGAAGTCTCCTTCCTCAGCGGCAACTTTCTTCTTGGCGCATTTATTTCTTCAGCACCGCATCGTAAATGCTAAGCAAGCCGGTAATGGCAGTTCCTGTCAGGATGCCCTTGTAACCTCCATAAACGGCTCCATCGAGCCGTTCGATGGCTGTTTCAGAGAGGAGGCCACAAAAGGTGACACCCTGGCCATAAACAACGAATGAGACGAGCGCCTTGATAATGCTGTAGGTCAAAGGATCGACAGCAGTCTCCGGAGTAGGAGTTCGGGAGCGCGTCTTGGGTCCATGAGAGCTACTGGTGGAGCTGAGGTTGAAGAAATAACCAAACAGGGTGGGCAGGATAAAGCTGGTAAAGGCCCAGGTGAGAGCGGGTGACCAAAAGCTCGCGGTGAGCAAGAGGAACATGTCAGGCAAGTATACGGGATAATCGGATGTGCCGAGGAAACCAAGAGCAGGAACGGTGAAGGCATAGCGGTTAGCTAAGACTTCAGGTCGAATGTACCAAAGCTCGAAAGCGGAGACACAAAGGAGAATGCTGGTGACATTGCTGAGAGTGTCTCGGGTAGCATTTGAAGCTTCGCTGATGCCGCTCTCCTGGTAGATGGACGAGACGCGGCGGCGCACGGCAAGAGTCGAGCGGTCGACAGCGTTGGCTACGTCGGCTGGCGTCGCGGGCAGTGAAATGCGTGCGGCAACTTGTGACAGGCTGCGAGCGGGGGTCTGGATGAGGGCAGTTGAGGCGGCGCGAACGTCGTCGGCATCTCTGGAGTACGGGTTAGAGAAATCGACGAGAATTGCTCGGCCAAGCCTGGGGATGCGGTGGGCCTCAAAATCAAGAGGTGGAGACACGTTTGCTGGAGATACTCACGTAGCAATCAAATCCTCAGCAACCTTGGTCGCCCTCCGCTTGACCGACTTCAAGCCTCTCTCCAGCTCTTCCTTAATGGGCTCCTTGGACTCCCGCTTGACGGGAGAGCCCAGCGCCTTGGACCGGCTGTTGAAATAGCCTGCCAGCTCAGTTCGGCTGGAAAAGCGGTTGCTGTTCCCCGCAATGAAGTCGTCGAGAGCGGATTCGAGATCCGTCTTTTTGAGACCATCATAGCTAGTTCCCGGGGCGAGTCCTTGTTAGCTTGCTTTTTGTTTTCTTTCTCTTGGAGCATAAACAGAGGGTGGCCATGCGACGACGCGCCAACGACGAGGGCAGAGTGATTGGGGCAGATGAAAAAGGGAAAAGAAGCAGAGAAAGATATAAAATGAGGAAACCAAATAAAAAGGAAACCTGGAAATAATCTTGCTCTCAAAGCTGCTGCTGCTGCTTCTCCTCTCCATCGCGCCTGCTGCAGCAATCGACACGCGCGCGCCGCTACACACAAGCGCCGCCACCGCTCAGAAAGGCGGCAAGTGCAACACAGCAGGAAAAGCAAACAAAACAATGACGCAAGGGATGAAATGCGACAGCATTGGCGAAGACACGCAAATAAAAGAATGCGCCGCGCGACAAAAAAAAAAACCTCCCATGAGGTAAAGGACACGGGACAATGAGAACGAAAAAAGGAAAAAAAAAAAAACCGTAAACTCACTTCTGGAGCCCGACGCTCTCCGCCAGGTCCACGAGATCGCTCTTGCGCTGGGCGCGCAGCCAGGCATTCGACGGCGGAGGGAGGGACATGGTGGCTTGTATTTTTGGGAGATGCAGATGATAATGCGGCGCGATGCGATGCAATGCGATGCGATGGCAATGTTTTCTCTTTCCTCAGTCGCAAGTAAAAAAAAAAAGAATAAGAAAACGAGGTTGGTCGAATCAAAGCAAGGTTGTGAGAAATGATTCGATGCCCAATAATCTTCTTGCGGTGTGGTTGCGTTCCCGGGAAAAAAAGAAATGAATTAATTGATTGGCTGGTTCAGAAGCTCGTTTTCTTTTTTCTCCGCAGCAATCGCGCTGTTCTTAAAAAAGCAAGCTAAAGTAATGCGTTCCTTTCTTTTCCTTTTAGTCTTTCTTTCACTTATACGTGTCGTCTTTGCTTCCCTTGTCTTGCGGTCCGTAACAACGATAGAAAAATTACAAGGGCTTATTAGTTATCGGGGCTGCGATTGCAATAGTCGTATCCAAGGCCGAAAAGTGGGATGTCGAATGTTTTTCTCGCCGGTTGCTGGGGTGGGGGGGGGGTTTTGGAAAAATAAAATAAAAAGGTTCGCGCGGGAAAAGGCGAGCTATTTGTCTTGTTTATGTTGGCCTCTTTAGGACTAGACCCGATTGTCCTCCCACCTTTTCGCTGCCGTGTGGCTGAACGCTGCTGGGGCGGGAGGAGGGGCAAGTCGCCTGCTTGTTGCTGCGTTTGCGAGTGCCACGCTGGCAAGCGTCGTGGTGCCGGCGCTTACGAGGTATTCCACTAACACCCTGTACCTCCCGAGGACGGCGTACGTGGCTGAAGCGAGCTGGAGAGTCAAATGATCGACATGGCCGGAGACGAATGGGGCCAGAAACGCCGCTGATGCGAAAGCCATCACCAAGAAGCTTGTGCGAACCAAGCTGCTGTTGTTCTTTGGTGATATGGAAAGGGCGAGATTATGCCAAGACCTGAAGCAGGACATCAGCGAATTAGTAGGTAGTAGCAGTGCCCGAATCTGTACCTGTTTATGTATTCGGGGCAAAGACGATACTATCGATACTACCTGATTTGACCCCGGTTGGCCTAGAGTGCCATCGAGTATGGGGTATCTGAGATGGCACACTGCAGAAAGCTCCGCATTTGATGCCTGGTATGGTGATAGGTATGGGGGTGCTTCTGCGGTACGGAGTAGTATCTATTGCTTTGTACCCGATGCTGCGTTGTCCCTTGCGAGGCATTCCTTGTCATCAGGCCTGGGTGAAAATAGTTCATTTGTCCGTTCATGGAGTTCCTATTTTTATGCTATTTTATTGCGAGTTCTCATCCTAGGCATATCCAACCCGTAGTTGATTAAAACATGTATGAAGCCGTACATCTTTGCATAAAAAAAATACAGCAAGACACGGCTTCAGAAAACACAATCAATCACTCTTCATCCACCCAATCTACAAACTTTTCCTCCCCTCTCTTAACGATCCGTACTGGCACATGCTGGCCGTGCAGATTCAACGTCAACCTCGATGACGCCTGTCCCACCGTCCACCGGCTCTTATCTTGAGCCTTCCTGTAGATCCGAGCCTTCTCCTCCCGGCTCATCTGATCGACTTGCTCCGGGGTCGCCCACTCGTCCACAGCGAGCTCAATGCTGTAGCTCCGGAAGATCACCGCCAATGCTGCGATGATTTCCACTACAGCAATGCGTCTTCCAAGGCATGACCGAGCTCCGTCGCTAAAGGGGATGTAGGACCCGCGCTCGGGCCTGAAGAGTTGTGCGTTGATATCTGAGCCCTGGAAGCCGCCGAAATCCTCCGAGTCGGCACCATCGACGTCCTCGTTGCCCTGGCTGCGTTCCTTGTCCATGGTTTGAAACCAACGCTCTGGAGCATAATCAAGAATATTAGATTGACCATGAGTTATTTTGCTGGGTCGCGTTGGCCAGTAGCGGGGGTTGGCATGGGCAGACACCGTCACCAACGAGACACCGGTATCTTTGGGGAGGATATATTTGGTTCCATCCATAACGAAGCTCTGGTCGGCAAAGACAACCTTGGGAATTTCGGTTACGGGGGGAACCAATCGCATCGTTTCGTACATGGCGGCACCAATCATGCTAGCAGTCATCGGGTTGGCCAAGCGGTCGTAGTCCCAATCCTTCGGGTCCTGGCTCCCTAGGATATCGTCAACATCCTGTTGAATCTTACGCTGCGCCTCGGGGTTGGTTGCGAGAAAGATGAGAGTGAAGTGGATGGTATTGGCCGTCGTCTCGTGGCCGGCCACGAACATGATGAAAGCATTGCTGATAATCTCCTCGCGAGTCAAGGTGGCGTCTTTGTTGTCGGCCCCAAAACACGATTTCGCAAGCTGACCCATAAGATCCATACCCTCTGCGTGATCTCCCTGGCGTGCATCTTCAATCTTTTCGTCCAAAAGCTCATTCATATATTTAATATATTCATCATAAGATAGCACTGCTTTCTTGACTTTCTTGAAGGGAAGTAGGTCTGTAACACTGGTGCATTAGCATCGCATATGAGTCAGGCATACGAGATGAGGGAAAGAACACCCACTCAAGATCCATCGTGGGAAAACAAGTAAAATCAAGAGATAATCAAGAAGAATCTCCATGGTGTCTGTGAAGCTCAATTCATGTCCAGCCGAAGGCTCATGAGCGCCGTACTTCAACAACTTGGGGTCTGTTCCTGGAGCATGCGTCTCACCCGGCCATATTAGACGCATTCCGAAGCCAACATAACTAATAATATTCAGAGCCAGCCTCATGGTGTCTTTCTGAAGAGTGATAAGTGGTTCTTTTCTGGTATTACCTGCAGGGCCTGCCCACATGCGCAGCAAACCCTGAGTCTGAGCGATGGCTTCGCGAAACACCAAGGCAGCATTTCTTTCGTTAAAAGAAGGAGAGGTGACCTTGCGGTGCATGCGCCAGATACTACCTTCAGTAGTCAGGACATTCTCGCCGAACTGTCTCAAGATGCTATAGATGGCAGTCCATTTGGGAAACTGCTCTCGCTTCAGCGTAATGGTCCGGATCGTTTCCGCATTGTCCGTGAGCATCACCAACCGGCTAGGGGAAGCAATGAGGAAAGATTCGCCGAGCTTGCCGAACCACTCGTGGCGAGTCCGATATACAAAATCGGGGACCATGACACTTGAAACCCAAAAGCTGTTAGTCACTCGATTCATTTTTTGAGAGCGGTGAGTCTAAAAAGGAGGCATGAGCCTTACTCGAGCCACCCATCCCACCACGACTTTGGAAGTCGCTGGATGAGAGGAACCCATAGCTTATGTGTGACTTGCCATGGTAGCCAAAACGGCGAGCAAGCTTTAATTGCGACGATTTCATATTAGCATGGTTCAAAGAGCTCCGTGAGCTCGGCGCGAGAATGAGTGTAAGTGAACGCACGTGTGACAATATAAGGCAATCCGCTTCTCTTGGCCTCATTGATATGCCGCCGCAGGCCCACGACGTATGTAACAGCTTGGTAGGCGACCAGCACCGCAATTGCAATAGGGATTAGCGCCATGACTATCGACGACGCCGTGATTGTCAGTAAGCTTTTTGGAAAATCAATGAGAGTTCGTCGAGAAAAATAGTCCGGCGACTCAAAGTGGGCAAGGATTTCACTACTCGCTCCGTCTAAGCCGCTAACAGAGCCCCCCTGAAAAAAGAGGGACAGAGAGCAATGTTAGGATGAGGCAAAAGGGAGGGAAAGGGGAAAAGGAGGGAGAGACGAGAAAGAGCTAGATGGACTAGCAAAGCAGGATACTATATAAATATGGTAGATACTCCATAGAGTCGAGTAAGATACAAGGTGGATATGCCCACCATAGCTCCCAACTAGATGTGCTTCATGTGCTTCAAGTAAACTTTCCGTGTTTGTCATTTTCAGCCCCCCGCATCAGAGGCCGACAAATGCTATCTAAAATTAAAATGCTGCCAATAATGATAACCTAACCAATCACACTAAAACTAACAAGCTCTAATGCTACTGTCAGTGGCGGTTCGTCTCTCGGGAGGGCAAAGATCCGGCGCGGTGGCTTTTCCGCAAATTTGCTACTGCAGCCATGTCATCTCCACAAGCAGGGGAGAGAGAGCCGAAATACATGGTTTGTTTGGTTCGCTGTTCGTATGTAGGGCTTCAGCTACGGATGTCCTTCGCCGGCCGGTTGATCGAAGGGGCAAAATGTCCGCAGGTTGATAGTCTAACTGTACTTCGTATCTAGAATTGCTTTTGAAAGCGGCATGAAACGCGATGTTTGAAAGCCTTTTTCCCTTTTTCTCTCTCTCGTTTTTTCTTCCAATAGCTGTTTTACCCATTTATATCTCTATATAATTACTAGATATCCAAAGTCTCGTTATGGCTGTCGCTGCTGCACGCTATTGGAGCAGGCCCTTATTAGTGTGTCAAAGCTTACATCCTTCGATCTTATACTCCGTATTCCGCATATTGATCTCCCTACTTGTATCACAAGACGCAGTACATTGAAACGGCACCACTCATAGATAGTGGTAGTATCACTACAAGATAGGTCACACACTTCATGCTACCCCACAAGGCGGTAGTATGAAATCCACCTGCAGTGAGACCTCCAAACACCACCTTTCAAAATCGGCATGCTGTTTAACCCATGTCAAGCCTATACGTATATTTCGCACAACACCAATGCAACCTCGCCTGTTCTCTGACTGCCAACACGGCACAGCAAATTACGCCAAATTCTTCAATGATCACCAATTCCGACGTTTGCATTCACTTCTCCGCATCTCGCCCGGCCCCTCTGCCTGGCTCTTCCAACAGGAGAGTTGTCTTTTCGGCCGACAGTTCGTCCGAATCCCAATCCGGGCCAATTCATCCAACCGGCCCAAATCTCCATATCAGTTAGCAGTTGAATTTTGTTACCCACCTTCGTATATGCCATCTGTGAAGCAATCTAACCAGCCCACCAATGCCGGGGACCGTCATTTAGTCAGTGATTTACTAGGCATTTTAAATAGTAGCCGATCCTTGTACCTTTTCGCTAAATCGCAACACAGTCACATGCTTGCTCCAAAATAGGAGGCAAACAAAAACAAAAACAAAACAAAAAAAACACACCGGAAAAAAAGGCGGGTGCGTTCTAAAGCAATTCTATTATGCTCTAGCATCTCTTGTTTACTCTAAACAAGTCAATCGACAAAATCATAGCCCCGTGCCTTGCAAGCCTGCTCCATATGTTGAAGATGTACCAGTCATAAAATCCCATATTCCTTACATCCTTATTGTGCCCCACGTTGAGTCTCTGGGTATATATATATTATATTTTCATAAAAAATCGGTAGTGTAGCAATCAATGCGTAACTACTCATGAATGCCGAAAGAAAAGATAGCGTATAATCTGCTTAGAAGAGACCCGCAATCTCGCCAGTCTCCAAGTCGACGTCGACGTTGAGATAGCCCGGGGCGGTGGGGAGGCCGGGGATGGTTTGGATGTCCGCAGCCAGAGCATACCTTGAGCGAAATTAGCACAGTCACTTTGATACCAAAAATCACACAGCATTTAAAAGGGAGGTAAAATAACTTACAGATAGCCCGCACCAGCAGCCATGCGAACATCGCGGACGGGTACCGTAAAGCCAGTTGGCGCGCCCTTCAAGTCAGGGTCGTGTGACAGAGAGTACTGGGTCTTGGCGACACAGATGGGCAGATGGCCGAAGCCCTGCTTTGTATACGTGTCGATCTTCTTCTGAGCAAGCTCGCTGAACTCGACCTTGGCAGCACCATACATCTTCTGGGCAATAGCTTCAAGGCGTTCTTCGATCGAGCCGTCAAGGCTGTATGTCAGCTTGAGCTCCTTGGGCTTCTCGCTCGCAGCAATGACTCCTTTGGCCAGGTCAACGGCACCAAGGCCGCCCTGGGCCCAGTGGTCCGCAAGAATGGCATCCTCGGCACCAGCGGCAAGAGCCTCTTCGCGGAGGGCAGCAATCTCGGCATCAGTATCAGTTGCGAATTTATTGATGGCAACGACAACGGGGATGCCAAAAGACTTGGCGTTAGCAATCTGCTTCTTCAGGTTGACGCAGCCAGCCCGGAGGATTTCAACATTCTCCTGCTTGTAGACAGCATTGAGGGCAGCGCCGGGCGCAATTGGGGGGCCGCCACCGTGCACCTTGAGAGCACGAACAGTGGCGACGATCACGACAACGTCGGGCACAAGGCCTGAATTGCGGCACTTGATGTTGAAGAAACGCTCGCCGCCCATGGTGAAATCGAAACCAGCCTCGGTAACGACAAAGCCGGTCTTCTCGTTGTGATCCTCATCAGGCTCTGTGCCTGCAAGTTTCAGAGCCAATCTGTCAGCAATGATAGAGCTCTGGCCAATGCTGATGTTGGCAAATGGGCCGGCGTGGACAAAGACGGGAGTGCCCTCCAGCGTTTGCATGAGGTTGGGCTTAATAGCATCCTTCATGAGAGCGGTAAGGGCACCGCCGGCGCCAATGTCGTCGCAAGTGACCGTGGCTCCGCTACGAGAGGAACCAATGACCATACGGCCCAAGCGGTCGCGCATATCCGCAAGGTCGGTGCTGAGCGCCAAAATGGCCATACATTCACTGGCAACGGAGATGTCAAAGCCTGTCTCGCGGGACTGTCCCTTTTCTGTGGGGGCAGTGCCAACGGTGATACCTCGAAGGTGACGATCGTTGACATCCAGCACTCGCTTCCAGGTGATGGTCTCGGGGTCGATATCCAGTCGGACAAAGCGACTGATCTCTTCCGGAGTCAGGTCGTCAGGGTTGGTCTTTTCAACACCAACCTTCTTGAGACGGCGGAGCATAGTGGGAGTGAACGTTCTCGTGCCATTCTTGGCAGGAACCAAGCGGCGGTATAGCGGGCCATCCTTCTGGGTATTCTCGTGGAATATGCGTGTCTCAATTGCAGCAGCCAACAAGTTATTCGCCGCAGTGATAGCGTGGATGTCTCCTGTGAGATGCAAGTTGAACTCGTCCATGGGGATGACTTGGCTGTAGCCTCCACCAGCAGCACCGCCCTTGATACCGAACGTTGGTCCCTGGCTGGGCTGTCGGACATTGGCAAAAGTCACACGTCCAACGTGAGCGCCGAGCGCCTGAGCCAGACCCATGGTCGTGGTTGATTTGCCTTCACCAAGAGGTGTTGGAGTAATACCAGTGACAACGACATAGCGACCATTTCGCCTGTGTTCAAGTCGCTTGAGCAGGCTCAGATCAACCTTGCCTTTGTACGCTCCATATGGCTCCAGCTCGTGGGCCTCAATGCCAACTTCGGTCGCGACGCGGGTAATATGCTTTGGGACTTGAGCCCGGGAGATGGCAATGTCTGAAGGAACAGGAGATTGTAGGTGCAGCGGGAGAGGAACAGTCTGTCTAATCTTTTCGTTCTCGAAGAAGGTGGTTGTAGCCTCAACAACGTTCTCCAACAGCATAGCAACGGTCATGGGCCCAACACCACCTGGAACTGGGGTGATGACTGAGGCAACCTCAGAGGCGGACTCGAAGTCGACATCTCCTACGAGTCGCTGACCGGACTTGCGCGTCGCATCCGGAATGTAGTTGGTTCCCACATCAATAACCACAGCACCAGGCTTCAACCACTCACCCTTGACAAAGTTAGGGGAGCCAATGGCAACGATCACGATATCGGCGTTCTTGAGATGGAACTGGAGATTAGCCGTCGCGGAATGGCAGATGGTGACGGTGGCATTGGCTCGGTTCAGGAGCTGGGCAACAGGACCACCAACGATGTTGCTTCGGCCAAGAACTACAGCGTTCTTGCCAGCAATTTCAACACCGGCCTCCTTCAACAGGGTAATAACACCCTTAGGGGTGCAGGGTGTGAAGATGGGTGCACCACCACGCTTGGCAAGCTCGCCGATGTTGCTGGTATTAAAGCCGTCGACATCCTTCTCGTGGGCGACAGCGGAGGTGACGTTGGGCTCTGAGATGTGCCGAGGAAGAGGCAGCTGGACAAGGATGCCGTTGATAGCATCGTCGTCGTTGAGACGACGGATCAATTGGAGGAGTTCAATCTCGGCGATATCCTCTGGGAGGTGGAGCAGCTTGCAGTCGATATTGGCCTGGATATGGCATTTTAGCCAACTATTGCTTCTGGGGAACAAGCGATTATTTCCTATGTCTTACCTCCTCGGCGGCCTTGAGCTTCATGCGCACATAAGTAGCTGCAGGAAAGGTCAGCAGCGGTTCCAAGTTAGCCCGATAAGCATATGAGTAAAAGAAGGATGGAGACCTACAAGAATCGGAACGGTCGCCAACTAGAAGAAGAGAAAGGAAAAAGCCAGTTAGTTACTGTTCTTGTGCAGAAAGAAGTAGGGAGCAAGGGCACAAGAGAATCTTTTTTTTTTCTCCTTCTTTTTTTCTCTCTTCCTGCTGTCTTGCGCGTTCTCAACCATACCTTGGATGATTCTGAGGCTGGGGTGGTACCTGGGGTTCTTCTGGTGCTTCTCGGCAATTTCTGCGCCTAGCCGTTGGCGAATGGCTAGGGCAATGCTGTTGCCGTCGAGCTTCGTAGCAACCATGGCGGCGGCTGTCGTTCTGAACGATCGTTGCTGCTGGAGTTGCGAGGGCAATCGGCCTGTAGATAGCAGAGATGAGGAGGGAGAGGAGGAGGAGAAGTAAGAAAGAGAGGATGGAATTGTCGCCGATGATGACGAGAAATGGCCGACTCTCAAGCTGGCAGGGCTAATGGACAAAAGTCCTTGTGCTGATCCCGCTGAGGGGCTTAAAATCGCACCACTCGGAGTCCTGGTGCTACCGGAAATATGCGGCAAGCGGCGGGAGATGCCCACTGTATTTGCAGCGCAGTTAGTGATGCAGCGCAGCGACGACGCTCTAGCAGGCAGCGAGATAAGCCTGTGGGAAGGCTTGGGGGCTATGCGCAGGCGCTGATAAGGCGCCATTGATGCTCAGTACCACCACTCAAGTCCCAATCGGGTCTTTCAATCCTGGAATCCGAGGAATGTGCTGCAAATACTCGTAAGAGGATGCACTGCTCGTAAGAGAATGGCTGCAAGTAAGACTGTTGGTGTGTTGTATCCGCCGGATTTGACCCAGTCGTTGTTACTCTGGTGTTGGGGCAGCCCTTTGCTCTTCTAATCTTCTAATCTTGTTCGCCTGATTTTTTGGGGGATTTTTTTTTTTTTTTTTTTTTTTTTTTCTAAAAAGCCTTCTGGCGGGTCCAGCGAAG
>JARFTM010000241.1:0-42260 GCA_030278935.1 Trichoderma polysporum | reverse complement strand
TACTTGTGTGTGTGTCTTGGGAAGGTTAGCTGGAAAGGGTGCCCTGGCCGGATTTGAACCGACTACCTCATGCGATGAGCGCGCATAAAGCCTGCCAGACGCTTAGCCACTGCGTCACAGGGGCAGCAAAATTATATAGCTCTTTAGTAGTATTTGATATATTATATTAATAATTTCCTCGGCTCTAGTTCTCTTTCAAAGAAGATTCTCAAAATGAAATTCTGAGTTAATTATATTAGTATTACTATTGTTCTTCCGCGTAAGGCATAAAACTTAGAGTCTGTATTAGATTGATGGCTATCACTCACTCACTCTTGCAATTTACTACAGCGATAATCTTCTACCCATTCCATCAGGTTGCGGTTATACTCAGCATCCTCCTCTTCCCTCTCCTCCTCATCTTCCGCGGGAGGGTCTTGGAGATGCCAACGTTCCTGCTCCCAGGCCACAACCGGGGGCATCGTATTAGCCACCACCTGGGCCCACGACTCCTTTGCTAGCGGGTTGTTGGCCTGGGCCTCTTCGCGCTCAGGAGTCGCGCGGTTATAGCCATTCCAGCGGCGAAAATCGCAGAAAACCATCCGACCGTTGTTGTTCTCCGCCTGCTGTCCCGGCTGCCCTAGGTCGCTGTCCGCGCAGACGTCTCCAGTGTCCACCCAGGCCCAGGCCGTCGAACTATACATGTACGGAAAATGAGCCCGGTAGAGGCCTATAGGTCGCAGCGGGTTGTTCGGGACTGGCTGCGGGATCAGGCCTTCGCAGCCTGCGGGCAGAAACCCCTTGAACGCCCCTAACACAGCGTCACGCAATGGCTCGCGGTTAGGGATATCAGTGTATGGCATCACGAGGGCCGTGAGCGTTATGCAGCCCTCAAGGAGCTGTGTGAAGTAGAAACCAGAGTCCCACTGGAAACTAAGGAATCGCGACGGTGCTGATGACCATGTAGCATTGTCTGCGTCATTTAGGGACAAGCCCTGCAGTAATGCACCAGACACGAGAGAGGCCCGGGTATCATTCTCAGGTAAGCTTTGCAGAAGTTCGTCACAGGCGGGAGAATCTTGGAAATTCCTTAGAGCGTCTGCCGATTCCTAGACTGTTTTTACTGTGGGTTAGCAAAAGTATTAAATTCTTAAAACCCAATTGACATAGAGAACAGGATCAACTAAGAGGATGAAGAAGAAAAAGCTCAAAGAAGAAAAAGCCGAAAACCCTCACGGATAATCAATGCAGCCTGCTCAGAATCATCAACCTTCCTCCCCAGCCAGACTTTCTGGAAGCCTTCCACACCTTTAAGGGGCCCGAGTCGCGATTTTGAGTTACTCGTCGACCACGTTAGCCAATTCTGCCCACATGGAAGGTGGAATCGCGTCCAGCTTGTCCGTGCCCGCCTTTCTGCTTGCAAGACTTGCTCATGCCGGTTCCTGGTTCGAGCCATGATGCAGCTGCGCTGGAATAGGATATTCTCGCTAGGGCTTGATTTAGGTGGTACTACTCTGTACTAGCAGAGCTGGTAAGTGGCGGGGCGATGTAAGTGCAGGGGAAATTCAGGGATGCAACGCCGAGAGATGGATAGCGTGGTAGCGGACTAGCGGGCTTTTAAATATGGATAATATATCAAAGTTCCACCCCCGCGTCCGACTTCAACTAACGCGGCTAGAATCACGAAGTGGCGTCTCATAGAACCAGAGAGAACGGATGTTGGTGTGTAGGCGTATTATATTGGATAGAACAATAGAATAGTGCCTGCAAGCCCATAGTTCGATATATAAATAGATACATCTACATCCAGATTAGGCAATCCTCCTTACTGACGTACAATTAAATATCATTATACCGCTGTTGGAATCATTCGATGAGTGGAAATAGTTGTCAAGTCAAATGATCCATTGAAACCATGGTTGTGCACTTGAAGAAGTCCAGGATTGGAAAAGTAGAGCTATGAGAGGCACAAGGCGAGATAAAGTAAGCTGCACATTATAATATTAATGATAACATATTGCCGATGACTCACACTCTCATAGATGGCATTCTTCACGGAGCAATAGTAATGTCTTTCCACGAGATGTTACGTCATTATATATGACCGATATTGCTAGTCATGATGGGGGATACGTGATGATTAAATATTAAATTAGGCTCAAATCTTTTGTATGTTTCCAACCATAGACGCTGCAATTGTTACTATGGACCAGTCCATTCTACCGATGAGAATTATAATAACGTTTCAATGTCAAGCCAACCGCATGTATAAGATCCCAAATGCACTGTGTTATCTTAGTCTGAAATCAGGCATGTATAGTCATTTAAAGGCAAAAAAGCTTTACGTAGCTTTACTTATGGCTCAGTTATCAAGTGATTGGCAGCTCAACTTCACATCCATAGTAGCAGTTAACCTACTCTATATCGTAGTACCAGCTATAAGCACTGGTTTTAAACCAATTTACTGTCGCTCCAAGAACGCTTCAGATATTAAATGATAACAGTGTGTAGTATTGATAGAATACTATGCCAGGATATCAGAAAATGTATACACGTATATGCCGCAGCGCCATTCATCGCTATCGCTATTATCGGGCTGGACAAAAAGACACTTCTAGCTCTAACTTATTCGAAATCCTTCACCGTCAATATGCACGGCCGTCGTGAATGCCACATCCTCCGCTCCTTCATGCCAAGCGCCGTGTCCACCATCGTTTGAGTATCCGATCGCGGCCGCCCTTGGGACTGCTCATCGTCATCTTTTTTCAACGCATCTTCATATATTTGAACCTCTTCGACCGACGCTGTGAGCTCAAATTCTCCTCTGCAGAGCGCTGTCACGCCGATAACAAAGTCCGTGCTGCCGCCGCCCTGGAGCTCTGGTAGAAGCTGCTGCAGTGTACCGTTCCACACAAATTTTCGCGTGTAATCGAGTGCGATATTGACAGAACGGTGACATAGCGCCGGCAGGAGTCTGACCAGCGGGCTCATTGGCCGGCTTGTTCTGTTAGTGACTCGCACCCGCACTTGCATAAACTCATCCACGTATGCAGTGCTGGTGCTATTCTCGCTATCATTAGGATGCTCCACGGATACATCTATGCCAACCTCGGCAATCTTGACAATGTCAATCATGCGGGTAGTAAGACGAATGTTTCGGAGCTCAGCGACGCCATTTCGCTTCGGCACTGCTGTTGTTCTCCAGGTGGCCTTTAAACAGTCGAGAATCTTTTCCCTGTACCAGAACGCCTCGCGGTTTGCTCGCTCCATCTCAGGTGAGATTTTGCTGGTGCTCACCACAAACTGCCTGTTCTTCGAAGCAGGGTTAAGACTGGGGATTGCAGCGTGCGGGTCTTCTAGGTACACCCGCCTGATGGGTATTATAATTCGACTCGTCTTGCCCGGTAGGATGCCCTCTTCAACAGCCATACCATCTTCGTTTTCAAGGTGAACCGCCATCTGGCTAGGCCAAGCATTTCGCAAGTCAACGGACAGCAGGCAGTATTCATCGGGCTTTACAGGCTTGGTACCTCCCAGACGCTCCCAAAGAGGCTGCGGAATCAAGCCGTGCATGGGCATCACGTCGATCCTCGCCAACTCAACGCTTGCATTGACCGTAACTGTCAGAGGCACAGATATTTGTCGCGTGTAGAACTGCTCTGTTACTTCGTCCCGAGGAACTCCGAGGTACGTGTAATCGATTTGAATTGTCGCATGTGTCAGCCCCGGCTTGCCAAGAATCTCAAACTCAAACGTGGCATCGCCTCCTGGAGCGATATTGCGGTTTTGGTTAGTTCGCGGAAGCCGTAGAGCTTGCTTCTTTATGAGTATCAATTCATATTCGTAGAGCTCTGCTGGTGTAGCGTCCCGATTTGCAAGAGCTGTCTGCAAAGGCTCCTGCGTCGAATCTTTGAAGGAGAAGAGCATAAAGTCGACTGGAGTCGTGGATTTGTTTTGTAGTGTGACGGAGAATATCTGCCTCTCGCCTTCCAATATCATAACTGAAGATTGTGGAAGAGTAGTCGACTTCACCGTCACTAGGGGCTGAGGTTCGGTGACGTTGAGGTCCAGGTTAAAGGGCTCTAGAGGCATATCATGGTATTTGCCTGACATCAAAGGAGCAGACACCGATGCAATGCCCTTGACTTTGATTTTATCCTCCTGATAAGGCTTCCAGTGTTTAGGGAAGACGGCAAATCTTCTCTCCCTGCAGCCCCTAACCTTGATTATTGCTCCCGTCACTTTAATGGATCCTGCTTCCTTTGCCTGACCTTGTAGCCGGACCACCTGCGTTCGGTAAGGGCCGATGATGGCGCTTTCAGTCATGGCTTCGAAATCGACGCCATCTGTCTCTAGCCGTATACTCTCGATATCCAATTCAACGTCATAGGTGTTTTGGATCGTTACTCTGAATTTCGCCGGTTCGCCAGCAACCAAATTTGCGGCAGCTGTTTCGTCTGGCTCTTGCAGGAACGGATTATAGATGAACGGATTAACATCCTGCGACGCACGGGTCGTCGTCGCGCCCGGCAAAACGCTGCGAGCGTGAGGAATAGGAATCCGGGTACTTGGGAGCGGCTCTAGCTTGATCTCCCGAACGAGAAACTCGTCCCAGAATTCAGCTGTTAAATGCCCCATGCCCAGCCTTTTCACAAGGTTCGAAGTCCGTGAAATATTGCTTACCAGACGGACCTGCTCATCTCTAAGAATCTTGGGGGAGGCGTCTTCGCGGCGAGGGCCTGGAGCGACGCCCGATCCAGCTGTGCGCATCAAGTCGCTGGAAAACTTGAGAACCCCATTAAAGTCCGGTAAAGCCTCTGAGAAGTTGATACAGGCTCGTAAAATGTTGAGCTTGATATCGGGAAAGCCGAAAAATCTCGTCTTCATCTGGCCACGAATCCTAGCAATCACAGCATCATCCGAATCGTCAAACCCTTCCGAAAGCGACTGCCGCCTGGGCTTCGCCCTATCGAATCCGACGACGCCATAGGACTTGCAAAGGAGCTCAAGGAAAGCTTCTATGCCCTGCTCAATGTCTCCTTCAGCCAAATCCAGGGCCATTGCCCCCGTGGCGCCCTGCGAACTGGCCGCCGTCACGGCCACGAGACCCGCAGCGGGATGAACTCCAGCATCCGCAGCTCCTCGTGTTCGTGCTTCGACGAGCCCTCCGATGAGGACTGAGACTAATTCGCGAGTGACCATGGCCTTCTTCCGATGGTAGCCCAGGGGTCCCAGCACAGCCGCGATGCCACTCAGAATCGATATTCGATCAATGGTAGTAAGCAATTCCGTGGCTGTGGAAGGAAACGCAGTAAATAAGAGAGTTAAAATGTGCTGCCTTGACGGTGTTATCAGCAATCGCGGTGATGTTGTGAGATCCTTGTCCAATCCCTTCCCCAATACAATCATATCAAACGCCCGTTGATCAAGCTTGCCATCGCAGACATGCAGGGCCAACAGAATCTTGCTGAATCTAATAATAGTCTCCGCTAACGGTAGAGGAGGGACGTTTTCGGCTGATATTCTAGAATAAAGGCCAACGATTCTTTCCAAAAGCTCGGGAAGAAGACCTTGAAGGTATCGGAGGTGTCTGGGCTGGCCGGAGTCCGTGTTTTCCGGCTCTGGCTTCATCGACGAGTGCTTATCCTGTGTGGGAAGACACACCGTCGGTATTTGGAAGGTTAAGCCAGACCAGCCGAGAAGTAATAGATTCATCAAGATCAACTCCAATGCCTTTCCGTGCCAGACGTGATCGTTCAAGGACCGAGCAGCACTGGCTCCTTCGCTCAGCTCCTTTAGCGAATCGCCCCAGCGACCAGCCTGCAGGTACATTGAACCTATGACGATGGCTGATCTGCCTTTTCCTTTGAGCCGCCACCGATCGTTTGCTCCCCCAGGTCCAAATCCCTGCACAGCAACACGGTCGTGGCTCGCGTCTTCGACAAAATCGGACTTGGTTTGTGTTTCAGGAGAATCCGGCCTGTTGCTTGAAACACTTGAAATCTCATCTGCGCTCAGGGGGGGGCTGGACAAATTGCTCTTTAGGGGCGTAGACGGACGGCCTGGCGTCGAGACGCTGGAGCCGGGGCTTCGTTGTGTAGGAGCCGGAGGCAGGGACAGGCGCGTCCCTGATCGATCAGGCAAGCCTGAAGCGGAGCTTGATCGTTGAAGGTGCTGCGGCAATGCAAACTGAGAGTTCCTCCTAGTAAAGCTGGTTGGCGAAGTCGCATCCGGACCCCACGAGGTAGTGCTCAGCTGTCTAGCCAGCGAATACCCCCCAGGGGACTCAATCGCCGTCATGGCCTCGTAGGATTTCCCCAGGGTCGTCATCTCAGCCAGCAGCAGCGACGATATGTCGCACATGACCGTCTTCATTGTAGTTCTTTTAGACTCTTCGGGTGGAGGGATCCCCGCCATCCCCTCGGGCATGGGCACTTCTGTCGTCGGTGTGACATAGTCGAAGATGAGCACCCGATGTATAAGGGCCTTGGGGTAATTGTCTCGCAGCTCTTCAAGTTCCTGGTACAGCGCTCTGATATTCTTCTCTATCGGCCTGGGGCCCTTTCCATTCATAGAGGCCCTCTTGCTGTACGTCACATCGCTTAGTTCTTTGCCGTCGGCTATCGCGATAACGGCCATTGGCTCTCGAAAGAGGTCGAAGGGCGAGAGGGCAAGATGCGAGGGCAGGGGAACGTGGGCGATGAGGTCGTAGAGCATTGCGCCGTCGGGATACGCCAATGGCGAGAACATGTCTGGAAGGGCTTTACATCAGTTTGTCAAGTTCCAGAGCGCGGCATGCAATGCATACAGTCTATATGGCCTATATAGCTCCCCCTCTGTCTCCGGCCGGCCTAGTACTTACTCCTATTGGGTCGCCCATCGGCGCTGATATCTCTGAGCTGGACGACATGCTCAGCCTGCAGCCTCTCGGCAAAAGACGCAAATCTGGAAGCCTTGATCTTTCCGAGAGGGAGCAGCAGCGCCTTCACCCTCGCGGGAGCAATGGGAAGCAAAGGGTCCAAGCTCATTCTAGCATCTAGAGTCGCTTAGCATCGTCCGCGGGGCCGACTTTCTCAGGGATGCCGCAGGTGGTCGCAATGCAGAGATAGTTGGGTTCGCCGTTGAGAGCCGATGCGCATATTCTGGAAGCGCCCTTGTCGTCGATTGCGGCAGAGACTTGGCGGCGGGTGGTATGAAGTCGCCAGACTCTCTCTCCCTATTGAGGTATGTTGGTCTTTTGTGTGTCCACCGATTCCAACAGCTTGTCGCACGTCCCACCCGTGACCTCCACTCGGGCTATTTCATGGTGGAGCTTAATGATGGGCGAAGAGCGTTGGAAACAACAACACTAGCAAATTACAGAATTTTATTCTGTTAAATATTAACAAATTAAATGCTGGTCACAAAACTATGATATAAAAATTGTATTATTCTACAATGACCTACCTAATTATTACAAACATATATAAATTTGTTCAAAATGAGTAAAAGACTGTCAAGTCCCATACACGGAGCGTGATGACTAAGCCAGATTAAAGGTGGCTAGACTGATATAAAAGGATTTGTCCCTCTCCTTGACAGAAGAGTTGGACAAGTCTCTTCAAAAAAAAAAAAAAAAAACTCCAATCGACTGTTACGAACTAGTTACTAAGTTATATCGGCCTTGAAAGCTAGATGAAATGATTCGCATGAACTGTTTTCGCAGCGTGGTCCCATGTGATAGCCAATGGCAGGGCTAGTTGAAGATGGATTGGCCGCCTGAGTACGTGTTCGGTGTTAGTCCAGACCCTGGCGACAGATCTCCCCAATAAGATACATATACGGAGTACTCCGTACTTTCCTGAGATTAGCTTCTCTTACTGGCATCAGATGTAGTATAACGTAATCAAAGCTATCCTGTCAAGTCTGTGATCACTGCCGACTACGACCCTCTTTTCACGTTCCATGATCACTGACTCCCTGATAATTTTTCTCGCTTACAACTCTCAGTAACTATTTCATAGTACGAAGTAGTCACTGTGGTATAAACGCTGATTAATACTACAGCTACAGCTATTACGCCAGAACTAGTGTAAATTGGTAACCGCTGACACACAAGGTCTTGGTTCACTTAGCACTGTATGCAAACAGTCACAGCTCCAAAGATAGATGCACCATGTACACAAGTAAATTAAAAATTTCTGGTATTCATAATCTATAAACTAGAAGCATATAATATCCGGGCATATATAATTACCAGAAGTGCTGAAAAGCCACTCCCTTTTTGTATGGTGTAATAGATGGCAAATCTCATCCCAGGGATGGTCAAACATCACGTTCCAGACTCGGGAACCAGCAGGCCTGGAACTTAAAGAGGAGGTGGACTCCAGCAATGAAAAAAAAAAAAAAACCTTCAAGAAAAAGAAGCGGGATAGAACGGGGTACCAAAGACGGCAGATGGACTTCGTATAAGGCGATAAAATCCCTTTAAGCCTGGTTACATGAAGAGTGGCAATAGTGCGTGATGTTACGTTTCTACTCTCTCGCCATCCTCTTTTCTACCCTAATTGCCTAGTACCAAAAAAAATTAGTTGTATCATCGTATGTTTTAAACTTAGGATGACACTTTGCCACTTTGCCACTCCCTACTATAGCATGCATGAAGCACAAAGAGCTCATCGTCCACCCCCAATCCCAGCTCCATACGCCCCCAGTGGAGATCTGCAACGGTAGCGGGGTTTTCTCTGTGGAGGCTCCCGAAGCTCCGAGTACAGTGCAGCGTAGTACTGGCGAGTTCCATTTTCGTCGCTCCAGGTGTTGCTCTGGAACTGGAACTTTGTAGGGCTGGGCTTCTAAAGCCAGGGCACTAGTGGCGTGCCCCATGCCCGCTACTACCTGAACCCTACCTGGAAGCTACCCGTAGCTACCTGTACCTTTCGCTCCAGCCCCCTTCTTAGGCTTTTCCAGGCCATTATGATGCCAGTGGCTGTGGCTGCGGCCTTGGCCTTGGCTTTAACGTCCATGGCGCCGCACACACAAACGGAATATGCAATTCATTTCAGATCCGGATCGGCAGGGCTACGTGTATTCATGTGCCTAATCCATCGACAACACGCGATCAAGCTTCCATCAGGAAAGAACATTATTATAGAATCAATGGCCCGTATATTAATTGATTCTAGCTCAAGTGTCTTGGCATAGTTGGTTATAAAATGAGTGGTTTTTCAGTACTTATTTTGGATGCAGCAGTGTAGGATTGACGCCCGGAATAAAAAGTTAAAAATTTTCAGGACTCGGCACCAAAACTCTTCTCTCACTTTTCGCCTGGTACTAAATTTTGCGAAATCCATGGAAGAAAAAAAAATAACAAATTATCCCTCTGCTTGACTGTCCTGCTTTTTTCCCGGTACTTGAATAAAATAAAAATCGAAAATTCTCATCTTTTTTCTTCTTCTTGCCATGTGGGATTAGATGCGGTCGTAGATGGTCCCGTGGCCGGAGTCTGGCTCGCCGCCGGGGTCTGGCTAGCACCACGATTCCTGTCGTCCCTAGCCTCCTCCGTCAGCTCGCTCTCGAAGATGTCGACGGCAATGCTCGCTTCGACGAAATCCTCCATTTCTTCCGTAACGGTCTTTAGTTTCTCCTTGACGGCAAGCGCACCTTCCGTTCCTACGATGTGTCGCGAGGGTGGGTTTTCGTGACCGCCAATAGCCGTCAGGGCATAAATTGTCTCGTTAACTAACTTGTCGATGGAGGATGCCGGTAGCTTAGGATAGCGGTAAAATATCTCACCCACAGCTTCGCCCGGCTCTAGTGAGATGCTGTCTGGTGACGTAGCGGACATGTCGATATCCGGATTAGCCGGTACGACCGTGTCAGGATGCGAGTTGAGAACCGTGGTTAGCATTTCCCGAACGCTGGGGGCTTCGGCGAAGCTGCTGGCATAAGCGGGAATCTGTGGAGCAAAGGCGATGCGGTTCGTGAGAGACTGTATCTCCTTGTTCGGCTGGACGATGGTGACCTTGATGTTGAACGGAGCGACCTCGTAGGCGAGGGAATCGCAGAATCCCTCGAGTGCCCACGTCGCCGCCGTATACATGGACATGTGCGGCGTGCCGATGTGGCCGCCGGTGCTGGTGAGGACCATGATATGGCCTGTGTGCTGGGCCCTCAGCTGTGGCAAGGCGGCCTTGATAAAATTGACCTGAGAAAAGAACAGGGTCTCGAACTGATCCCTGGCCAGACTCTGAGTGGCAAGGTTCGTAGACAGCTCCTCAACGGTCCCGACAACAGCTAAGAATTGTGGACAATTTCGTGGTTAGCAACATGGTCAGTCTTTTTTTTTTTTTTTTTTGGTACCTCTTCCAACGCCATCCAACGCCTTCTTCTCTCTTGGAGACAACCACGTAATCGCACAGATGTACGCATTGGGTAAGTTTTGTGTCATACCTTCTGACCTGCAGCATAGCAGAACATCGATCCTCCCAAACACCTCGACAGCCTCGGCAATGGCTGCGCCGCACCCGCTCATGGTTCTCCCATCGCAGCGAATCCCGCGGATCCTGTCTTTCCATCCCTCCCGGTCCCTCCGCCCGCTAGTGCACTCGTCGATGAGCTCACGAAACTCGGCACTTCGTTCCTCATGTTCAATCTCCAATGGAGGGAAACAAGCTGCGACGCAGTCGCCATGAGATAACAACTGCCGGATCAGACGCACGGCTAAGGGTGATAGCGATGCGGTCAGAAGCCACGTGCGAGGCGAGTTATGGGTCGCTGTTGGGCTCTCTTGGTCAGCCATTATTGATGCTTATTGCTTGTCCCCTCGAAAACATTTTACGAAAGAGACGAGGGTCGGAGGGCAATTGAAGGTGATTGACGGGCCACACACGCGGACATTTGAGTGTAATGTATCTGAAAAAAAGGGAATTGTCCTGGGGAAAAGGGGGAAGAAGAAGAAGATTTGAGACACGGAAGGGTTATTGAAATAAGTGAGTGAGTTTGGCCGGGTAAGGCAGATTCAAGGCTAGTGAAGGTGGTGAATCAAGTAACCAAGGAATGGAAAAAAAGGGTAAATGCTCCGCGGTGTATTCCGTCAGAGAGGAAAATAATCCCGTCAAATCAAGAGTCGTAAAACAAATGGAAGGAAATAACAAATCAGGCAAAAATTCCCCCGAGCTTGACAAAGCATATGCCAGTTATGGCGTCGCCACGGAAAGAGGGCGTCGTGTCGTATACAGCTCGGGCGATCGCCACAAAAAAACACGATGATGTAGGGGGCCCATGGGATGAGTAGAGTAGCACGCCGTTTTTTTTTTTCAAGGGCAGCGTTATAAGTACTATAAGCGAAAAATACGTACGAAAGGAGGGGTTTGGCGGTCGCGTCGTCGATGGACCCGGAGTGACGTCCTGTGGGCGGTTCTGGCTCAGGGCGCGTAGCTGAGGTTGCAGGTGGCTTAAGCGCTGTCGCTGCTGCTGCGGCGCGCCGGCAGGCCTGTTGCCACTACCGCTCCCGGACATGGTGCTGCGATTATACGGCCGTGTGTCTCGTTACTCGCAACCATGCGCAGTGTCAAAAAGCTCCAGTCTTTGTGACACCAGGGGTGAGGTGAGCAATCGTGCCACAAAAACCAAGAGAGAAAATAGATAGAGAAAAATAAACGAAGGAGAATGAAAATGAGAATAAGGAAATGAAAAAAAAGTCTTGGAAAAAAGAGTGTATGAAAGAGTGTAGAGAAGGAAAAACAGCACACACACATACACACAAAAGAATAAAAGGAGAGTGAGGAGCTTTGAAAGGACAAGACCAAAGGGGGGGAGAAGAGCGCAGAAGCATATTATCAGTGAATGTCCTCGCTCTGGCGACTGAGTCGTTCAAACAGGCAGCATCACGCCTGGTGTAGGAGAATGGGGAGCGGCGATAGTAACATTCATAACCAAGAGACGGATCAGCCATAGTAGTGCTCGCTTAACCTCCAACCGGCTGGGTCCAGAGCGGAAGAGTAGCCTGAATCCATCACCAGAGAGCTTCTAGTATTGGGCATTGTTCCACGTTTCCACCCCCCACCGGCTGGACGTCGAGCCCGAACTTGGAGATAGACCCGACACTTACAAGCCTTCGTGGCCGTCCATAGGGCTGGCTGGCCTGGGTAAGCTTGTTTCTCGCCTTACGAGCCTTGGATGTCAGTGTCAGTGTCATGACACGACCAACAGCGTCCATGTACATGTAGGGGCAACGTAGGGGCATGTAGGGGCACCCCATGCAGAGCCGGCGAGCTGGTGGGGCAGGCTGGATGTGGCTCTCTGTGCAGCAAAACTCCAATGAAGGCGTCCAGGCCCTGACTCGGAGACAGCTGATGATCAATATCGAGAAGCAGAATTGCAAGTGCCGAGTGTGGCATTGCGTGTATTGCGTTGTCGTTCTGCAGGGGGAGTGGGCGGGAAGGCCAAAACGAAACGTCTAAGCCACTAGTCCAAGTACTTTTTGGTCAGCTCCGGGCCATGAAACGAGCAGCGAGCAGGGCCGTCGTTCTTTTTCTGTCAGCCTTGCAGTCGACGGGCCTGCGGCTGTCCGCATCTGGCAATCGCAGAGGATGTACTCCCGTAATCCCGCCGTGCCCCCAAGAAATGGGTGCATGTCAATGGTTTGCCACCAGACATGGAGAGTCAGCGGCCTAGTTAGGTGAGCCAGTTAGAGGCCATTTAGGGGTCATTTAGAGGGCCATCTAGGAGCCATTTAGAGGGTCATTTAGGAGCCATTTAGGGGCCATCTAGGTAGGGAGATACCTGGACGGCACAGTGTCAGGTCCGGTGCGTCCGGCTACGGTGCCGGCAGTCGACAAATTTGACAGAGCACTGACCGCAGGTAATTGTTGCGCGCGACAGCCTGATCAAGATCTGGTCCCCGATTCCGGGTCCGCAACAATCGCGCTATCCCGCCGCTATGCCCAGCCTTGTCGAGCTTTCAACACTTGCCGAAACCTGCAAAGGCCTAGGGCCGCGTTAGCTGTGCGCTGTACGGAGCCGGCGGGCGCTGGATCCGCTCTAACCATGCTGTTGGAGAGGCCACCACGGCCATGGCAGCGTCGCTAAAAGTGTTCAGCTGACTGACTCGCAGTTGGGAGGCAACACTGCTGCTTTTGGCACCTCGAGTCAAGAGCAGTGCTTGATTCCTTATCATGATGCATCGCCGGCGGACGAGGAAGCCTCTGGCCATCAGCTAAGCCCCCCAAGCGCGGCATTAGCGGCAGCGCTGACATGACAAAAATATCGCACTTCCTCCACGCAAGGATCCTCCGAGTGGTGCTATTTGTACTTGTACTGTATGAGGCCATGGATCCATCTGCTTTGTGAGTTTTTACAAAGTACGTGCTGTGGCTCGATTCGGCAAGATGCTGGCTTGCTCGGCCTGTGATTGGCTCACCCCGGACGCCGTCAATAATAGTTGGCATGACGGACCCCAGAAGGACCCCTAACGCCAACTACGGCAAGTCGTGCATAATCAAATCAAATCAACAGAAGCAGCACAAAGAGGCACAAAATTAACAACAAATAAGCGTCTGATGGTGCACTAACTCAAAAGCAAAGAATCATTCACATGCGCTACCTGGATCCACCGGGTCTTCCATACAGCCGCTCAACCGAGAACGAGGTTCGGGTGCGCCATATTAAAACATGAAATACAGAGAAGAAGCAGACGAAAGCGAGAGAGAAAAAAGTTTCTTCAAGACTTGATCTCTGCCCGCTCCTCGCGAATGCTGTCCGCGCGACCAAGCTCCGTCTCAGCGTCCACCTGTTTTGCTAGCTCCGTGACGCCAAAGAGATCATCCATTCTTTCCAGGCTTAGGCCCTTGGTCTCCGGCACGAAGAACCACACGAAAACGCCCATGATGAAGCAGAAGCTGCCGAACATGAAGAACATACCCTGATTGGAAGAACGAGAGCGAAGGACGAGTCAGCAACCTGATAATAGAGTTGTATTCGAGGGATTGCACTTACATAGCCAGCCTTGCCCATGGTGGCTTGCATGGTGAGAACGGCTGTTTCATTGGTCAGGAATACGTTGGACACTATAATACCGGTACACCGGCGAATTCAAAAAAAAAAAAAAAAAAAAAAAAAAGGAGAAAAGGAGAAAAGGAGAAACTTACATCGAGCGCATACAAAATTGAAGAGCCATTGAGTACCCGCGGCAATGGCCACGTTCATGGCACGGAGTCGCGCAGTTGGGATCTCGCTGACGAGAATCCAGCAGACGGGGCCCCAGCCGAACTGGAACGACGCCGCCCAGAGATAGATGCAAGTAATGGCAACGTATCCGAAAGCCGTGACCTAAAGGAGAAGGAAGTAAAAAACATGCTCATCAGCTAACAATTTCATTTTCATCGAGTGACATCGTGTTTCAACCTTCGGAAGCGGAGGACCATCGGGCCTCCGGAAGTAGGGAACGGCACTTACAGGTTGTCCAGCAACAGGGGGTTGAACCCTTCCATAGATGCCAACGATAAACAGGAAGATGCCTTGAGAGCCGGCCGTCCACAATAGACTCCAGCGTCGGCCAAGCGAATCTGCCACAAAGACCAGGAAGATGAAGCAAGCTGCGGTCTTAACGACACCGTACACTCCGGTGGCGAATAACGACGAGTCAGTCCCAGTCATTCCGAGATTAGTGAAGATTTGGGGAGCATAATAGTTCTACGATTAACACGTCGTCTACGATCAGCATGTTCCCTGCTAAGATAAAACAAAACAAAAACAAGTCATTTGCACGCAGATGTCATGGATGGGAGCTTACGATAGCGTTGACACCAGTCATTTGCTGGAAGATCATGAGCAGGATGGAGATGATGGCACGGTTGCGATTACCGGGAATCAACCACATTTCCTTCAGCAGCGTCTTGAAAGTGGCGTCTCCCGTCAGCCGTCTCTCGTGCTCGAGCTGATCGGCCATTTCCTGAATCTCGTTCTGGATATACTCTGATTCGGCAGGCAGACTATTTCGAACCACCCCCCTCACTGTCAGACAAAAACACTCCTTGCAAAAAAAGTCACGTTCACCAATAAAGGGATATTGTTGGGTCGCTTACCCTCGGAGCCGAATGAGAATTTTGTTCGCCTGGTCCCAATCATCTCTTCTAGCGCACCATCGCGGGCTGGATAAAGGGGGTCAGTTCTTGCTATACAACGCTTGCGCTTGATGGTGATGCCGCAAAAAGGCCGCCGGAGAGAATTACGTACCTCTCAGGAGAAACAAACATGCCGAGCATCAAAAACCTGTTTATGGCGGTCAGTAAGTGGACTGATTGCGATTCATGAAAACAATAATGTGGTCTTACACCGCCGGCAGAGCTTGGAGAGTCAGGGGAACGACGTAGATTGCAGGAGCCTCGACGTGTAACAGACATCCGTAGTTGACCCTAAGATGAAAATTTTATGTGAGAAGAGATTTTCATTTAGTCTTAACGACTACTGAGAGATGATGTCGTTGTTTTTCATACCAGAAAGCAAGCATGATGCCGAAGACGTTGAACAATTGGTAAAAAGCTGTATATCAAAGGCCCGGCGTTAGCATAAACTTGTGCATTACCTAGTGTCATGCACCTGCATGATCACGCATAGACATAGTACTTTCATAAGGCTCATAGGGCTCGTAGGGCTCGTAGGGCTGTGTTTATTATGTGGGACATGGACGCAAAAGGGCATGGCAGCCAAGGGCGAGGTTCTTCTTTCTTACCGGTCAAGCCACCTCGGATGGCACGAGGAGCACATTCAGAGACGTACAACGGCGTCAGTGCCGATGCAGCACCAATGCCCAAGCCAGCAATAAATCTACCAACGTACATGACGGCCAATGTCCCCTTGGCAGCAGAAGCAGCCTGGAATACGATGCCGACAATGGTCAGCAGTCCGGAGCCAATCAGAGCGGCGCGGCGGCCATATCGATCGGTGACCCAGCTAGTGAAGAAACAGGCGGCGAAACATCCCGCCTGCAGCGTGGACACAATGTTCTGGCTCATATTCGACTTTGCTATGGCGGAGCTGTCCGCGTAGTTGAACCTTTCCTGGAACTGAGGCATCGTCAGGATGCCACCGATGGAGCCCGTGTCCCAGCCGAACAGCATGCCGCCAAAGCAGGCGGAGAAGACGAGAGTAAAGACGCGCCATCCGTAGATCTCCTCGGGATCCGATCGCATGGCATCATTGCGCACGATGGCGCGCAGGAACTTGGCGGTTGCGCCCATGATGGGTGGACGTTGTATTAGACGTCGAGCTTTGGGGTGGGCTTATGGATCCGATCCGGCAGTTGTCGGCACGCAAAAACCACACTTTCTGGGCGCGGGTGTTCGTATGCTAGCTATGCTTCGGAGTAACACGAAGAGAAAAGAAGAAGAAAAGAAGTGCTCTGCCCTTGTTCTGCAAGACTCGAGGATCCGGTCTAGCCCTTGGGAGCAAACGAATTAAACGGACGAGCTCCTGGATTAAGACGGAGAGGCTTAATCGAAGGAGACGGACGGAGCGAGAAGAGGGAGGGAGATTTCGCAGGTGGACGAGGCCGTGCGACACTGATATGTATTATTTCGCCAGACAGGACCACGGGCGGCCCGCTTCTTGGGCTGGATGAGCTGACCCCGGTCGCGACGCAGCATGAAGACACAAATGCACACGAAAAGGAGCGAAGCTAAACCATGGTGCTAATCCGGACGGCGAGTGAAACCGCCGGGGCCAGAATTCCCCAGACTTTTTGGAGCCGGGGGAGTGGGACTCCCTTCGTGTTCTCTTCCTACCAAGTACATGTATCTACAAGTACTACCGTGATGGGTGGTCATACTTGATACGGGGGTTTGTTTGCACGCCATTGTGTGGGATGGTATGGGCAACTGCATTTCTGGCATAAGCGATGCCGAGTCGCTGAGATGCATTGGCGATATTAGCCGTAGAGGGTGGGCTCGAAAACTGCAAGCCGCATGCATGTACATTTTCAGGACGGCCATGAGACGCGAGAGCTCAGCATTGTTGGCCATTTTCCGCTCATGAACATGACATAGCATTTACTATTTTGCCATTGTGTCTCTTTTTTTTCTATTCACAATTCTTCCAGTGAGCAGAAGCTGCTCTTTGGAATTCCCTCCGGGGGTGGCCATGAGGCTTGATTGGAGCAGCCTTTTGTCGGCCCTTTTCGCTTTTGCCCACAGCATGTACCTTGCTCGGCTACAACCATCTCACGAGTTGACGATCAAGCCGATCCAGCGTTGCGTTGGCACTATGTAAACGGGGGTGTTTGTTTGTACCGTTGACAAGACGGGACACACCCATTCATTCGGCTACTAGCTAAAACATTGCAGTGGGTGACACTTCCAGTCCGCCTCACAAGCAAATTGCGCGTCGCAGTACAACCTTCACATCGCAGTAAAAAAATATGAAGCCCCCGCCGCACATGGACTAGGCAGCTTATTAGCACCAAGGCCAGGCTTTCGCAGCTCCCTCTCTCAGCTTAAAGGCACTACTGCTTAAACCGCCGCGATCATCTTCCTAGTGTGCACGGGCTTAGTCCAGGGTTGAACAGTCGAGACGCCCTCAGAGGTGACGGAAGAATCCCGTCCCACCAATGAGCAGGAGTTCCATAAACCGCCAAGAAGGATGGATTACATCCCGTGATGATGAGCCAAAAGGACATATCTCGACAAGTGGTCTAGTACCTAACAATGAGCTACTACTACTATTTGATTACAATTCCAAGTGGTACTCTGAGTCGGCATGGAGAAGCCGGTTTTCCCCTCTGCCCCGGATTTCTTTCCCCTCAAAACATCTGCCATGATGATAACAACGCGGGATTTCGGCAGCCAAGATTGGGTACATGAACTCACAGCCAATACAAGGAGAATTTAGCAGGATTCCCAATAAAGGTGGTGCTACTACTTAAGCTTACAGGGGGGGGCTTTTTAACCGCGGCCGGGGCTATGGGTGGGGTATCGCGGAGGCGGAACGTTATTTTCTCTTCTTTTTTGTCTTTTTTCCTTTTGACTTTTTTCTGCTCCGCCCTATTTTGGTTTTGGTTTCTCCAGATTCTCTCCGCATTTTGAGGAGTTGGTGCCAGGACTAACCCCCAGGCAACCCTCCCTAGCAGCCTAGGTACATGGAGGTAGAGATTGATTACTCCAAACTAACTCGCAACATACATATACGGAGTCTGCCTAATAGAGGCACCGTACCGTTAAAGCGGGCAAAGGACGTTGCTTCCGGGTGGAGCACCCGTGAGCCGCTGGGATTCATGGAAATTCATTCCTCAGTCTCTCCGTCCTCAGCGAACTTTCAAAGTTTCTCTCTCATCTCAGCCATTGGCCATGTACGCAACGGTGCTAAGGTTACATGTACGTCAAAATGGCATTTTGTATTGTATCCCACCAGTTAGCGGGCTGGCGCTACATATACGCCAAAAGTCCAAGGTAACTAGTTCAAGTGGGCGGGATGAGGCTGGTTGGGGGTTGGTACGTTGTAGTTTATTTCCACGTCTATTTGCCACGTTCATTTTAGGCAAAATCCGCTTAGCCCGGCTCTCTTCTTGTCACTTTATTCTATCTATGCCCTTAGGTAGAGTGGAAAGAAGATTATGTGAAAGAGAGACAATCACACTCACACGCGCAAATGCGGCGCGGCACAACTCGGCGCGTGCACAGTTACATCCCGCTCTATGCTGCCATCTCCAAAGCTAGCCAGCTGGGGATCGTCGGGGGACTGTTCCACCCATCTAGATAGCTCTCCTTGGGGACGCCATGGCCCGCTGGTTTGGCGTAGATTGCGGAAACGTACCACACCCCTTGGCCTTGCGGGATCTTGTGCTGCAAGGTCGGTATTGTTGTCCGACTGTCTATGAGGTTTGTGTTGGGATCGGCGTTGACGAGCATGGCCTGTCGTTCTCCCAGCGACTCTAGAGCTTTGATGCCGACAGCTCCTCTGTTCGGCGACGCAGCAAAGGCACCTTTAATTCCTGTGTCCCAGCCAACCGGAGTGTTGGTATCATAGTTGCCGATGATCCTTGGACTGGTGCCTTCGTATTTTGATTCATCATATAAGTCCAAGTATCTGCCATTCTCGGAATTGACATTGCGAATGGCAAATGAACCATCGGCGGTCATGACCTCTCGACCAGCTTGAATGTGATGAACTCGCAGATGCCAGTTCGGGGTGCTCTCAGCTGGAGGCACTAGGAACGTCTTGACCTTGACATCGGCAAATGGTTTCCAAACTGAAACGAGGATAGGCTGGCCGTCCCGCTCTTCAATAGCCGCGTATTCAGACAGCCTCCGCGTCTTCCAATATTCGCCACCATCATCCGAGAGTCCCAGCTGTGATGCTAATGCATATTGCTCCAAGGAGAAAAGCCCGGAGGGCACCGAGTACCCAAAGGCGCTGCTATATGCAAACCCTCCGTATTTGGCATGCGTGGCCTTCATTGGATAACCACAGGCTTGGCCTGAAGAAAGGAACATGCAGTGTCCACCAAGGTAACTATTGACACGACAGATAGCATCGCATGGATTAGCGAGGTGGTTTCCAGGTCTCTCATTGGTGGGTAAATGAGGCTCTTCTTACCTAGTAATGTGACCTGGCTGTCGTATTGCCTTGATTCTTGGAATCTGGAGGCTGATGGGCTCCTCTTTCGACGTCCAGAATGGATGCTGTTCTGGAACTGCTAGGCAAATGAAAGCTAAGCATGACCAATACTAATTTTCGGTTTCCCCCACATGGGGAATCAAGTTAGTATGAGGCTTTCTCTGGATGATGCCGAGACATGGGGTTGCATCAATGCTACTTACTGGACTTCCAGGACTGTTGTAGTTCTCGGTAATCTACATGCGTTTCACGTAAAACCATCTGTCAGCGATCTAGTATCGGAGATAATATGGACACCTGCATGAGTAGGTTCCCCTTCTCCTTAGTGTAATGGGGGGAAATAGAAATAGAGCATATCATGATCATCACACGTACATACATGCTCGGGTACGAAAACCCGAGCGACAGCGTCCCGCTCGACGTCCAGATGTCACCCTGCGTCTGCCACCACCGTAGGTTGCGCAGCACAATGCCCTTGACCATGCCCCACGTCAAGGGCGCCGGGAGGTCGACATCGGCGTAGGCCAAGGCGCCCCAAAAAGAGACCATGGCGAAGCGGTAGACTAGACTGCGGCCAAAGGTGATAGCTCGGCCTTCGACATCGTAGTAGTGGGCGAGGTCGAGGGCGGCGATCTGAGCGCGGTGCTTAAACTCCTTTGCGCGGGAGGGGTCAGACGTGGCGGCGAGCTTGGCGTAAAGGAGCTGAAGAAAGTGGATGGCGAAGCTGGAGGAATAATAATCCATTTCTATAAACCACAAAAAGATATGAGCATTGCGGTATGAGAAGACCGAAGAGGCCCGAGGGGAGAGAGAGAGACAGTGTGCCAAGAAAGAGAAGAGGGTGAGACTAACGATGGATGCCCTCAGGACCGTCGTTGGACCAACCTTCTCCTCGGTAGAAGGTATCAAGATGCTTGATGTCGCTTTCGAGGCGTTCTTCCGAGTATTTTGCGCCGTTTTGCTTGAGGCCTAGGTTGGCGAAGACGCGGAACCAGAGCCAATTAGTGTTAGGCATGCTATATACGATTTGTTAGTAAATGGAGAAACTTTGGCATCTCTGCATGATTTTTCGGTGGCTGAAACTGACTTCTTCTCATTGATAGAGTTTCCTAGCCAATTTTCGACATTCGTTCGCTCCTTTGCCGAAAGGCCTTTCCAAATGTCTGGTGCGACGGCCAGTGCGAATCCTGTATAAGAACATTTTGTCAGCCTCAGTCACCTTGAATTATTATCATTTTTACAGCAGCAATCGCGGAATTTTACCAAAGGGGCACATCTCGACCATCCTCTGATCGTTATCGCGAGGATACCCCCAATATTCCGGGCTCTCAGGATCAGTCCCAGCTCTGATCCCCTGAATCCACCACTCCGTGCCGCGATACTGGCCATTTCCCGCGAGGAGGCACGCCAGGCCCCAGAGGGGCCGGCAGAACCCTTCTATTTCGGACGCGGTCTGGTCGAATCTGACGGCCGTGGCCCCAGGGCACTTGACGCGGGCTTTTTCGGGGGAGAAGAAGGGTTCCAGGGGGTCGAGGAGCGTTCGGAGGAGCTCTTGGACAGAGGAGCGATCTGTGATGGGGATTTGGGAGAAGGGGTGCGCGGCGTTGTAGCCAAGGGTGAGGGGAGGAGCCATAGTTGATGCTGGTGAAACGGAGCTGTCTACTAGATAGCTCTATTCAAATGTTATGTGAGGTTAATTGCCTTAATATTGAGTATATAGAGAGGTTTCTGGTAGGTTTTATTATTTATGGCTATTACAAGGCAAAAACATCATGAGTTGGACAAAAGAAAAATGCCAAGGCTGATGGGTATTCAGGAAAGGTGTGTGAGCTACCACTTAAGCGCGCAGCTTGTTCAATGCAAGCTCTATCTTTTTTTCGGTTTTCATTGAGCCGAGTTGGGTGATATCAGAGTGCAGCATCATGAATGAGGGGCAAGATGGGGTTCATGTGGAGAACAGAGGAGAAGCCAAGCGAGAGCTACATCACCTCGTACGAGGGTCTTTTTTCATCATCATCATCATTAAATTTCATGTATCTTTTCTGACAATCTGATGAATGGTGGGATAATTTAGGCGGGTGGATGATGTGGATTTTCTTGGTCTTTCTTTGCTGGAGAAAATGGAGTTTGGGCGATGTGCCGGGTAAGTTGAGAGTCATGTCATGCCTCTTGGTGCATGGTCTGAGAGAAATGGCCCTGCAAAACAGTTCCTTGAACCCTGCATGATGGTGGTCGATCACTGTTGATGGGGCCCTTAAGACTTTACCGGCTAAATTCGAGGATAATGTCTGCATGTGTTTCGTGGGATGTACATGTGAATGGTATGTTGGGGTTTGGAGCGATAGTGATAGGTAGGTAGGTAGGATTTGGTGTGACGATAGGGCAGACTATCTGGTAGGCATTTCATGGGGAGGAATAGCTCGAAAAGTTCCGAGCTCGGAGCTATCAGGCGATTGTGAGAGTGCTTATAGGTACTTAATAGTAAAGAAAGTGATGGGAACATCGATACCTCTTCCTCACAGTACAGATATGCTGCAGGCTTTTGCGTGTATAGGGTGAATGCGTGATTGCACAAGACAGTAAGGCTGATTGGGCACATTTAATTAGTCATAGCTACCATGCCGAGAAGAACTGCTATTATAACATCATCAATGCTGTTCGCGAGCTTTAAAAGTGAATGAAAAGACCCTTACATTGAGATGCAATATGAATTCAGATAAAACAGAGCTAATAACATCTGTAAAGTTACCTGTACATAGGGGTTAAGCTGCAATTGAGTAAGTGCCTCTAATATAAATGTTTTAAGCAATAATTCGTACTGGAGCTACCCTAGAACATTAGCTTTTTCATCGTCAGCCAAAATGGAGTATTCACACTGGACGTCTTCATACGCGATTGGAAACTGATAAATTCAAGTACCTCTTAATGAATAATTAAAACAAGGTCAAATCACTTCGTATTAGATGAAATCTATACCTCTCAACGACATGGCGTGATCTTTAACCTCCGCAGTTCATCCCCAAACCCTCACAGCACTGCTCAAGCAACAGCCTTGTTTGGCAGCACCAAACCACCCCATTCCATCATCTCATCTCAAGCAGCACTACTCGCAATGTCAACGGCCGACTCAGCACCACTCGACGCAGATTCAAAATTAGAGCATCAGAAAGCTGAAATCCCTTCCTCTTCACCGCTCTCCTCACTTTCTGAACTAGAATCACCGTGGACGCCCGTGCGACCGCGGCGCAAGGTTACTGCTAACAAACGCTACGCATCGCCGACCAAGGATGAAGCTAAACCACTAACGCGGCGGCCGAAAAAGAAAGCTCCTGCTACCAAACGGACTGTAAAGAAGCTTAAGTGGGATGCGGAGAATATCCTAAAGGATCCGAAGTCCCCTCTAGCCACGGCTAACCTGAGAGTTCGTCCTACTTCTCTTATCTATTGCATCTTAGCTTATTACGGGACAAAGATGAAGCGTCATGTCTAACTGAATGAATAGAGCATCTTATGTAACCCTTTAACATGGACTGCCCTGGACCAAGATGAACAGACAGAAATCCTGTCGCTGTTTCCTGACAAGGGACACATTCTTGACGCTGGCACGGAAGACGCGCGACCTAACTTTGCGTCACTAATGAATGACGACAGCTTTCGCTATGACTGCGCAGCCTACACGGATAACATTGCGCAAGGCCGTCATGACCCGGAGTGGCTTGCGTCCGCTTGGAGCGCGCACGAGAGGAGGAAAGCGGGCGATTTTGACAAGTACTTGATTGACAAGCTGGAGGAAGACTGGGGGGTGGAGATTCCCGAGGAGATGAAGATTCGGCGGATGCCACCTGATGCGGAGGCGGATGATGATGATGCGAAACAAGAGAAAGATGGCTCTACGAAGGCAAAGGTGGATGACAGGATGGAGATTGATGAGCTTGCCCTTTGAGATGAATGTGCTTGTACTCTAAGATGAAAGGATCTTTTGCGGCGAGGACGATGCTTGGTATGTGGATTGGTCGAGGTGCAAGAGGCACTAGCCGGGCGTTGAGATACCATGGAATTACAGAATGCAAAATTAAATAAGTCATAATTCACTGTGATTGATCAAGTGTTTGTACTAAGAAATTTTGATTTTTTCGATGATGGCTGTATAGACATGCCTGTGTCTTATCTCAATGACTGCTTTACAGACACGCCCGTGTTTTATTGTATTTTCCCATCCTTGTTAGATACCCAATATCATAGAGTCGGATATGTTGAATGCGACACCAATTCTTTCCCAGCTTATCCAAATACATCCATTCATCCAAGCCCAACACACAAAGAGAGCTTTACGCAGCGTTTGCGAAATCCACAATGAACTTGGTCAACTTCTGTGCTCCCTCCAGAGTGATAGAATTGTAGTTTGAGGCGCGAATCCCGCCGACTGATCGATGGCCCTTGAGTCCAGTGAGGCCCAAGGCTGTGGACTGCTTCAAGAAGTCCGTTTCAGCGGCGTCGATATCACCGCCCTTGGTTACCCTGAAGCAGATATTCATCCTAGAGCGGACCGACTTGTGCGGCACGACTCGGTATACGCTGGGATGGGCGTCCAGGGCGTCATAGATGAGTTTTGCCTTTTGGTTGGCGAGAGCTTCTTGGCCGCTGGCCTTGTCAGGGAAAGTGGCCAGAAGCTTCTTGAGGACTTGGCCGGCGATGTAAACGCTTCAGAGGACTTAAAGTTAGCATGTTAAGATTGGCGTGCCAGGGAGAGAGGCTTACTCGAAAACACTGAGTGTGTTGTAGAGGCTGTTGTTGGCAGCAATTGTGTCATATTGAAAGATGATGGGAGGAATGGGAAGTCCAAGACGTCTCATCAAAGCCGCCGAGGGCTGTGGGGTTTGCGGTGCGAGGAGGCTCTTCTTGATGACGACGACGGTGATACCGGCGGATCCAAGGTTCTTCTGTGCGCCGAAGAAGATGACGGAGTATTTCTTCACGTCAACCTTTCGCGACAAGATGTTTGAGCTCATGTCGGCCACGACAATGGGGCCCTTGCCGTCAGGACCGGGAGCCAGGCTCTGAGGGAAGGCAGGAATTTCTACGCCATCCACGGTTTCGTTGTCGCAGTAGTAGACAAGAGCAGCATCCTTGGAGAGCTTCCAGGTGCTCTCATCAGGGATGATTCCCCATTTGCCCTCGTTGCTTTTTCGGGAGTCGGCAACGATGTTTACCTTTTCCTCTCCGAACAGTCTCGCCGCCTCAGCAGCTGCCTTCTGTGACCATCCTCCCGTGACGATGTAATCCAGCTTCAAGTCGTTATCTACTACCGCTTGAAGCTGCTGCAGTTCTTGCGGCGTCCCCTGGTCGTTGTTGTCCTTGATCTGGCTGAAGATCTCACGGCGCTTATTAGCCACCCACGAGCCGACCAAGTTGTAGGCCGTGGCACTGAACTCTCCCGTGCCGCCTCCCTGCATGAAGATGATCTCATAGTTGTCGGGAATGTCGAGATACGTGGCGAGGTCTGCCTTGGCCTCGTTGATGATCTTGGTGGCAATCGCAGAGCGGTGAGAATGTTCCGCGAGGCCGAGTCCGGTCGACTCGAAGTTAACAAGTGCCTGGGCAGCTTTCTCGATTACATCGCTGGGAAGTCCCGCAGGCCCGGCACCCCAATAGGTGATGTCTTCTCTAGCAGGCATTTTCAGGTTCGTGTGTGATGGACTTTTAAGAGGGAGGGAAAAAAAGCTCCAGTGAGTGGGTGGCTTGGCTTAGAAAGTGTTCGTTTGGGTATCAAAAAATTTGTTATAAGCCGACCAATGCGAGGCTGAGTGAGTCACGAAAAGAAATGAAGAAGAAGAAAGAAGATGAACTCAATGGCACCGTTGATGATGGGATTGAGGTAAATTGAGTTAGATAAAAGAGTCTACGTGAGTCAAATGCAATCTCACGATTTTTTGGAGGTTAGGTAGCGACGAGAAAGAGAGATTATATCGGCGCTGACTGGCCGTTCTCGGAGAAAAAGCACCTGTTGCGTTTTTTGGCATTAGGCTTTAGCAATATCCTCGAGTCACAAATAAGGCGGCTGCATCGGCTCTGTACATTAATTAATTTGGCCGTGATGCTACTTTCTTGATTGAGCCCAAACGTGGGCTCATCTTCCTGCAATTGGGTTGCAATTTTGGGTTTCTAAGTTCAATTGACATCTAACAATTTCAAATTGTTGACTCTTCAAAACACCTGATAGGCAGTCTTTATGTTGCCCAGGAACCAACACGATTGATCTTTTCGATTTCTTCCAGGTGGAGCAAGCTCTGCTAATAAGGCACGAAATGCCCCCCATCTGCGAGACCCAATTTCTGCAGCTTCAGTGTGGCTGATAACCTCCCCAAGGCTGACTAAGATCCGGAGGGGGGAGCTGGCAGCTGTGGCTGGAGAGTGCGCGCAGTGGCGTCTACAGCCACAGGAAGGCGACGAAGCTTAGGTTGCCTGGATGCGTTTCCCTCATCAACCATCTACGCCAGACGCCAACGGTCTCTTCCTCCTGTCGCCGCGCCGTTGCAGAAACAAAAAATCCCCTTCTTTCCTCCTCGATATATCCCGACCGCCAGTAAATCACAATGTTCAGGAACAATTACGATAACGATTCCGTCACCTTGTATGTGCCTACCTGACTGGTAGCCCCTCCAGCTATACCTTGTAGCTATACTGCAAGCTTGCATAGCTGACATGACATGACATCCAGCTCGCCGCAAGGCCGAATCTTCCAGATCGAATATGCGGGCGAGGCCGTGAAGCAGGGATCGGTGGTGGTCGGAATTGCCAGCAAGACACACGTCGGCTTGTTTGCCGTCAAGGCAAGTTTCCATCTACCCCTCAGCACGACGCTGGACAAGTCCAAAGGCTGACCTGGGCCCGTGTGGCACAATAGCGAAACGCAGAAGAACTGTCGTCATACCAGAAGAAGCTTTTCGAGATTGACGAACACACCGCCATCGCCATTGCCGGTCTCACATCAGATGCTCGCGTCCTGTCCAACTTTATGAAGCAACAATGCCTGGGCCACCGCCTCACGTACGGCCGCCCGATGCCCATACCCACACTGGTTGGCCAGATTGGTGAAAAGGCGCAGATCAACACTCAGGTCTACGGCAAGAGGCCGTACGGCGTTGGGTTGCTGGTTGCTGGCGTTGACGAGAATGGCCCCCACCTGTTCGAGTTCCAGCCATCGGGCATGACGGAAGAAATGGTCGCATTTGCCATTGGTGCACGAAGCCAAATGGCCAGGACATATCTGGAGCGGAACATAGAGACATTCGCCGATTGCTCAAAGGAGGAACTGGTGAAGCACGGACTAAGGGCGCTCAAGGAGAGCTTGGTACAGGACAAGGAGCTGACGGTCGAGAATACATCGGTGGGATTGGTGGGTCTGAAGGAGGGACCCAACGGTCGACCGAACATCGAGCCCTTCAAATTATATGACGGCTTCGAGGTCAAGTCATGGATTGAGAGCGTCAGCGACAGCCAAGGAGGAGACGGAGAGGGAGAGGTAGAAGCTGCGGATACGGCTGCGGATACGACTGCGGCTGCGGGCGATGGCGATGGCATGGAGGTTGACAGCTAGACGACACACGGGATTCGGATGAACCAGAGGGCTGTGGGCGGGGGAAACGATTTAGATCATGTATCACTAGAGGCTGCCTGGAGAGCACGAATCGTGAAACTTGCTACGAATGAAGGAATAAAAAAAAAGAAGATACCTAATCATGACAATACTCCCGTCCCATGACGTAACTATAACCTGTCTATGGACATATATCTTTGATGAAAACCTGTCTATACCGTACATCAACACAATGCAAAAAAACATGATTTCCCTCTGATGAAAGCGCCGAGAGAGGCACGGAAAAGTAGAGTAGAACGGAGATAAAACATAAAACGAAAAAAAACCAGCCTCAGCAAACAAAAAAAGGTGCTTGCTGGTGTAACTTGGAAATATCTGAACAACCTTGGGCATTTTTTTTTTTCTTTGACCTCTATCCTAACGTCCATTTATTGTGTCCCCCATTCTAACTTGAAAGTACCCTCCGAAACCTGGTAGTTCATCAGGGCCAAGATGGCGTCCTCGGCAGTGTTTGCCGTCACGAGGATGTCCTTGTTGGGGGCCTTGACGAAGCCCTGCTCCACGGCCCTGTCCACCCACTGAATGATACCGTCCCAGTAGCCGTTGATGTTGAGCAGGCAGATGCCGCGCTTGTGAATGCCCAGCTGGTTCCAGGTAACGGTCTCGAAGAGCTCCTCGACAGTGCCGTAGCCACCGCTGAGGGCGAGGAAGCCGCTGCCGGGCCCGCCGCTGAAGACCTCCTCGGCCATGAGCTTCTTACGGGTGTGCATGTCCTTGACGACGGTGGTGCGGCCGTAGCTCGACTCGGTGGGCACGTACTGGTTGTGCATGTTGATGGTCTGGTAGGTGCCGTCTCGCTCGTACTTGACGAGGGCTTCGGGGATGATGCCGTGGACGGAGTCGGGGCCCTTGAGCTGGCAGAGGGTCTTTGCGACTTCGCCCATGAGGCCGACGGTGCCGCCGCCGTATACTATAAGTTGCGGAAAAGAGTGGTTAGTATGGGTATCTCCGTAGGAACGAGGCGTGAGACAAGGGGTCAGTCAGTTCAGCCTTACCCAGATCGATGTCGTTCTCAGCCATTACTCTGGCGAGCTCGCGGGCGACTTCCATGTGATCGGGGTCCATTCCGCCGCTTGAACCGCAGTACACGCAAATCTTGGTGCGAGGCGTGCCATTGGTTTGGCCGTTGGACGAGCCATTCTGGTCGACAGCCGTGGTGATGGAGCTATCAGCAGTCATGGTGGGGGTTGTGACAAAAAAAAGCTGCTGTTGGTGGGGTTGAAGGAAACAGCGTAAGACAGTGACGAATTGTCCTTGGTAGCGGTCGTCGTTCAAAAGGTCGGGTTATATATAAATGAGAAGAATGAAACTATGTGGCCAGAGTCTCTTAGCTGGCAAGTTGCAAGCCACGGAAGGGTCTCAAACAGATGAGATTAGCGGGTGCCCAAGGAGTATGTATAGTAGATTTTGGGTGATAAGAGCCAGATGGTAAAAAGAGCGAAGCTACCAATTGTTTATCCCGTTGTGAGGCAGCAATCCAAGTTCAGTCTCGTTCGAAGAAGATAGTAAAAAAGAAGCAGAGTAGACAAAACCGAGAGTGGCGAACCGCGTCTAGATATAAACCTTACGGAGTGACGCTGCATACCGCGCCAGCTCAGGTCCTCCCGCCAGATCTGACTGCGCAAACCGCCTCTCACTTCTTGACACTAGTCCTGGCCCGGCAGTCATCGGCCACCGCCGGCCCCCATAGAACAGGACCCCAAAAAAACTGATGGCGTGGGAGTCATTGGAATGCCGGAGCCATCTCCAAAGTGGTAATTTTCAAAAATTGCCAATTACGCTCGCCGTGGAACTCGGCCGCCCAATTGGCGTCTTTCCGGAAGGTGGGACAAATCAACCCTCCTTGGGCCTTGCAGCGCTACGTCGTTCACAAGGGCACGTTGTTTTTTTTTGTAATCGCTTTGTACGACTGCAATTGAGATCCATTGATGTTCATTTGCTGCGTTTCACGGAGTTGGGTAGCGGGCTTGTAGGTGGGAGGGGGTCAGCAGGACATGCCCGGTGAGGAATAGAAAAGAATCAGCGTGGCAACACACATTCGCCTGTGAAGAAGTGGGTTTGTTTGTGCCCAGTTGGTTTTTGGCAATGTGAGGTTCGTTACTTGCATACCGCTATTGCCATTCATTTTGCTGTGGAGAGATCGATTAGTTGTAAAGTCTACGTCTAGGACTTATTCTACGATGACAGTCTAGCAATGAGACAACCTCGCATTCATTCACAGCTTGGAAACTATCACAGCACTCGCTAATCGCGATGGCTGCAGAGATCTCTGTTCGGGAGCCATCAATATCATATCAACGGCATACCCCAGAGGCGACAGAGCAGACTCGCAATAGCCCCCAATGAGAGCTTCTAGATGTGTCACCTGGACATAGACCGAGTTCCGATGGCGGAAGGGCCCCTCGGAAGCCATGTGGTTGAGTGGATCAGGGACAGCGTGTCACGGCCGTTGAAGACATGGCTCTCAGTTTGCTGTTCGGCCACGTTCAGGCTCCAGAATAGAGGCAACAGACCCGCATCTCCACGTATTGTTGAGGCTCTTTTTTTCGTCCTGTCGAAGTCGTCGTGTCACAGCGCCAGGCACTGATTCGCCGACCCGGTTCGATGGAGCGGACCCGGCGCCGACTTACTCCGGCTGCCGGCGTCTGCCGCTGCTGCTTGCGTGCTGCTCTTGCGCATGTACCATGCTGCGCATTTTAGTATGTGCAAGGTACATTAGGCGAGCAAAGTTGGCGGCCTAGGCCCAAGAGGGAAATTTACCTCTCCAAGGCTGCGGTGCTTGCGAAAGGCCATCTTGCACAATTTTGGAGAATCTTGCAAGCGGCACATCTGGCTTTTTGTTCTTCAAGCCGGCCGACTCCTCTCCAGATCATCACTGCAAGGCGAGAATAGCGTCTGACTTGTCTGTGCCCTACGCGACAGTCGCAGAGGCTAACTCGACAGCCTGCGCGATGCCTGAAACAGTTGCGCAGCGGCCTGCGGGCCAGGCGGCACGGCCCCAGCAGGACCAAGGCAGTGTAAGTCGAGATAGCATCTGCTCAGAGCTTGGAGAGACGTGCTGACGGGGTTTGATTCAATCAATAGGGCTTCAGCATGTACAAGATAATGGCGGGTATTGCCGTCTACATTGGCGTCAACGTCGGCCTCAGCTTCTACATGGCAAAGGACCAGACCGGCGTGGTCGTTACCAATCCCGAAACCGGGGAGTCCATCACTGTTCCGGACAACTTGGGCGACATCCCGGCGTATCAGCTTCGACCGAGACACTTGGACGAGGGTGCTACGTACAGACACCTCCCCAAGACCATTGCACCCATCTGGCCCCAAGACAGCCACATAGACGTCGTTGTTACAATCTCGCCCTCGTTTAACCCGGCTCCTATTGCCATGGTTCCGGCTGAATATGTCGTGCTGAATGAAAAGAGGTTTCACATGAATAACAAGACGGATAAGCGGTCAATCGATACTACCTTTACCGTGCCGGAGTCCGTGCAGAACAATGGCACGCTTTGGGGCCACTTCTACGTTGGTCTTGCGGGTAGCGTTCTTGACCCTCATCTGCCTAACTATGACCCCGGACGAGCATACCATGTTGCGCATCCCCTCACCCAGTATCTAGCTAAGAAGAAGTCTGTTCAGAAGAGGAACTTACTGGAAGACTTGCCCTCTCATGAGCCAGAGGTCGAAGTGGATACATCAGGCCCTACCATTGCCAGCTACTACCACCAGAACGCCAGTTTCTCGCTGGTTCCTGCTCTGGGAGTCAAAGAATTGGACTCCATTCATCCAGCCCTGAAGACGTTCCTCCGTCTCGAAGCAACTGGCGCTCGCGACGGCTCGGGCCAAAACGGATGGTATTGTATGGCACTCATCTTGGCTCATGCCGACCCCATCATGACTGGATGCGCTGTAGACTGACTTATCGCTCTCATAGATCCACCCCTGTTTGTCAACACATTCTGGCAATTGAAAGCCCACATGACGCTTCTAAACGACACAGTCAAAGAGCTGCCGCTTCACATTGACCTCAACAACATGCCTAGCTATCAATTCTATGCCATGGCGGCCATCGAGCTCAACTCCAAAGAGAACGCTCGTCAAGCTGCCCTCGGCAACCCCGTCCCCGGCGGCGGCGATGGATCCGAAATTGAAATGATCAAGGAAATCTTCATTGATACCAATCCTATTCTACTTGGCATCACCGCTTTCGCGAGTATTGCCCACATGATTCTGGAGACACTTGCCTTTGGATCGGACATTGCGCACTACCGTAAGAAGAAGGACAACGTTGGCATTTCGGTTCGGTCGATCCTGGCCAATGTGTTTATGCAGACAATCATCTTCCTGTATCTCTTGGATAACTCGCAAAACACAAGCTGGATGATTCTTGGCACTCAGGTTGTCGGCATCTTCATTGAATTTTGGAAAATCACCACCGTCGTCAACGTCCGCTTCCGAGAAACTGCCCCAGGCTCACTGTTGCCATACTGGTTCGTGTTTGAGGACAAGCACAAGCTTACCGAGACCGAGGAGAAGACCAAGGAATATGACGAGATTGCTTTCAAGTACATGTACATCCTAGCAGTGCCCCTGCTGCTTGCTTACGGCATCTACTCGTTGATTTACGACTCTCACAAGTCGTGGTACTCGTTTGTCATCACGACCCTTGTCGGATCCGTCTACACATACGGTTTCTTGATGATGGTCCCCTCGCTGTACATCAACTACCGACTCAAGAGCGTGGCGCATATGGCCGGCAAGGCCATGGGATACAAGTTCTTAAACACCTTTATCGACGACTTGTTCGCCTTTACCATTAAGATGCCTATCCTGCATCGTCTGGCGACGTTCCGTGATGACATCATCTTCTTCATTTACCTCTACCAGCGCTGGGCCTACAAGGTCGACTATACTCGTGTCAACGAGTTTGGCCAGGGCGGTGATGATGATGAGCCTGTGGCAAAGAAGGATGAGAAGGATGCTATCGCAGATGCGGCTGAAGATAAGGACGAAGCTACGGCTACTGGAGCCGATGCTCAAAAGGCAACTAAGAAGAGGAGATAAGCTTTGATGTGCATTGTGCATCTGATACTGTATCTGCTATATTAGTTTGTGTGTCTAAGATACCTTATGTAACGAGTAATAGACGCCTCAGTTGGCCATGTACTAGTAACTAAGGATTTACATGTTCGGCAACAAAACAAAAACAATCACTACATGCTAGCCCGATGTCATGGTATAATCGTCAGGAACTATCAGAAGCTGGGCTGTCAAAATAGCCCCTCAATGAGGCCTCACGTCGGACACCTTTCAATATCAATGCCCCCCTTGGGCTTGTTTCAGGATGGCTGCCAGAAATGCTTCAGGTTGGCCCAGTGTCTATTTTCGCTAACTCGAGCTGACACACCAAACACGCACCACTGGGCTTTTTAATCACACTTTCCGTCAGCCCTACGGTAGTGTTCAATCCTACGGCCATAACAGGCCCCCTACCTAGACAGTTTCTAAGCGGTGGTGTCATCAAAAGTGCATGTGCTAAAAGCATTAGATGGAGTAGGCATCCAATGCCTACTGTAGAAAATGGCCCTGGGGCCTAGACCTGCTGCTAGCCACTACAGCCAACTAACAGGCGCACATGGGGAGGTGTCACAGCGTCTCACCCCCTGTATTTCCCCCCCACCGACGGCCTCCCACCATTGGGCGCTGGGCTAATAGTGCGCTGCACAAGCCAGCGGGAGGATTTCTTGCAGCGTCTTCTAAAAACGCTCAGCGCATTTAGTTTGGCGAATCAGACAGTGGCATCTCCAACTCCATCTCTCCATTTATCTCTCCATCTCTTTCTGCGTGTTCTCTTTAGGATCTTGTCGATTTGTCTTCTCTGCCCCTCGCTTTCTTCGTTACACCCCTTCCCCTTTCTCCTTTTCTTATTCTTCTTATTCCTCTCTTTACTTCTTCAGCGTGCGTCATCGTTCCTCTGATTCGTATCCCTATCTATCCCTTTCTGCCACAGCCTCCAGCTCGGCCCACCGTTGCCGGCACAGCCTCTTTTGCTCTCTCTCGCCCGATTCTCTCTTGTCGCTCTAAAACGGTTTTCCGGGGTCCCACAGCGCGAGCAACCGAATGCTGGCCACAGCCACAACGCTCCGTTGAAAAAGAATCACGGATCGTATCCATAACCTTACTTGATAAAAGAATATACTGCCGGTCTAACCCTACGTCATTTGCTGGAAGCTTTCACCCCCAGCCCGTGGAGCTTCCCCCATGCGACGCGCCCGTCGACGGGTGTCTCTTCGAGGCCCCTTGACGAGTTTCGATCTCAATTAGATTATTTATACATTCGTTGTTCTTCATCCTCTTCCGCTCGATACGTAAGGGCTCGACTTCCTCACCTGCTGTGTCACCGTGTGGCGTCTCAATCTTCGTTGTCGGATTCCGGCCTAGCATCTTCTCAGCTACAACGCGGGGTTCGCATTGCATGCCAAGGAAATCATCATCCTTCGTCTCTCCCCCTCATCAGAGCAATGGGCGTCTTCGACTCGGTCGGGACACTGCTGGCAGACATTGCGAATACCATTTCCGACGGGCAGCGCATCTTGAGCTTTTCGGATAAGCGTCATTGGGGGCAGGACGAGCGTGAGCAAGAGCGTGCGCTGGACTCAGTGCTGGACGAGGCGAGGAAAGATTTTCAAGAGCTCGGGCCGCTGGTCAATGGGTCACAGTATGAGCACGACCGCAGACGTGAGTGCCTTGTTGGATATGAATAGCCTTCGGGGATTGCTAAAGTTTACTGACATGATTACTGCCCATTAGATGAGTCATTGGAGGAATTGCGAACGATTCTTGACAAGTTTCAAACACTGACGGGGAAGCTAAAAGACTGGAGTCGATCCGGCGGTCCTATCGATCCTACCTGGGTGCGCGAGACACATTCGCTAAAACGAGAGCTACATCGAACCCAATGTCGAGCGGCAATGCGAGTATTCACATCCGCACGGGAGGCCTCGCAACTGTGTCTGGGTGCTTTCATCGTGCAGCGCAAACAGCGGGCCCCTGTCCGCGACGCCAAGGCCGGAATCGTACCCGACGAAAGGACACTCGAGAGATATTATACGGAAGAACTGATGGCGTGCAAGACTGTGGGAACCTTTCAGCGGTTTGGAGATCAAGACATTGCGTTCATCTGCGACTTTTGTGACGGGCATTTGGTGTGGGAGGATTTGGAGCGCATGCCGACGGTACGGTCGTCCACTCAAGCAGTACCACCTGGCTCATCAAACGCGCCAGTATCATTATTACCAAATGGTTCAAATTGGCAAGCATTGGGCGTGACGAATTGCGGTCAGCATCAGAAACAGGTCATCTTTGCTCCAGTGGCCATCGCGAACCACATTATACCGACACGCGGGGACTGGGAGGCCAAACTATTGTGCCCGCTCTGCGAGGAGATTGGGGAGCAGCCTCAGGATGAGGATGACGACGAAGACGCATATCGCCCGGACGAAGAGTTTGACGACGTAAAATCTTTACAAGAACACCTCGAGTGGCAGCATGGAACAGCCACGTTACCAATTGCGTTACCGATTGCATTGCCAACTGCGGCCACAGTGGAGAACAATTGCCAGATTATGTGAGCCATACGAAACTGCAAAGCATTTTTTTTCATCACAAGCGAGCATGTGGAAACAGAATTATTCTTGGCGGATAGATCATCTAGATGATGACGATGACAGAAGTAAAGATGGAGAAATATTAATTTTCTTTGCAAGAGAAAGAGCGAGAGAGGGAGAGGCAATACCACGTCTTTGCTTCAGCGAGGCATCTGAATTAGGAGTTTACGGCGAACCAGGTTACAGTGTTTTATTTATTTATTTGTCACGACAGTTGAATCATTCTGAAGAGCAGCATTGCCTCGGGAAAAAAGAATTAAGACAAAGGGAGGGCAAGAAAAGCTGCAAAGACAATTTATGATGCATAGAAGGCATTAGTCACATAACTGTATATAGAGTATAATGGATATCCCATCAACGCCACGCTCCGCTCTCTGTGCATTGATAACTTGATGTTCCCCCTTTTCTTCCCCCTTCTCTACTGACAATATACATTAGAGCCAGTCATTAATGCCACCCTCTCTAAAAGAACCGCCAGTAGATGAAAATCAAGATGAAGAACCCCAGCCCGGCAAAGGGGCCATACTGCTTCAGCATCAACTCCCAGTTGATCCGCACCGCAGCCCTTCGGTACTTTTTGCTGTCATCCCTCAAGCGGCTACTCATCTCGCCCATGCGCTCGAGGTTGTCCCCCCGATAGAGCAGGTCCTCAATGTTCTTGGTCATAATCTTGGTGACGTCGCGCAGCTCGTCGTTGAGCTTGTCCAAGTTCTGCGTAGCGCGCGCGTCAGCGTAGGTAGTGCGCGTCTTTACAATGAAGTTGTCAAACTCCATGAAGGCGTAGGGCCGGAGGGCCGGGTTGTGGATGTTCTGCGGGGTGTAGGTGGTGGTGAACTCGCGGGAGAGGTCGGCGAGGTAGGTGAAGGCGAGCTTGCGCGGGTAGGAGCGCTCGCAGATGCAGAGGAAGACGACGTCGGAGTCGATGAGGTAGTGGATGGTGAAGACGGAGTTTGACTCGATGCTGGCTTGGGCCTCGGCGGTGCGGGTGAGTTTGCGGAGGATCTGGCGGAGCTGCTGCTTGACTTCGTTGAGGGCGGTGGCGTCGGACTGGAGAGATTGGATATTTTTGTTTAGTTATTGTTCTTTGGGCAAGAAGCTATAGGGGTGAGGAGGGCTTGGGAACGAACCTGTGCTTCGTCGTCGACAGAGGCGCAAAGCATGAGGCCTAGGGGTGGGTAGCTATGTTAGCTTTTGGTGTTTAGTAGATTTGATCTCCGGGGGGGTATCAACATACCGTCCAGCCTCGATATTTGTGTTGATCGAATCATCTTGACAGATGAGTGTGTATGTGTATGCGTAAAAGCAGGTGGAAGAAAGAGAAAGACTCGTATCTCTTTCGCGGAGCAGTGATCCCGTATAGCACTCGCTGAGAACTACGTGTCAAGAAGACACGAGGAATCCTCAGGCACCGCAGCCGAATTGGTCGCCGAATTGGTCGCAAACAAGGTTATAATGTCGTTCCAATCGAGTTACCAGACACAGAGCAAGCACGAATTGCTTTTGTTTTCGTCAAACAGAGTACAAGCTAAAGCCAAAGAGTGCAAAGTGTCGATTCATTGGACATGTGGGTTTTGGGAGATGGTGTGGCTGATAATCCCATGCAATTAAGCTTGTGGCGCAATCGTCGTTATTACGCTTCCCCTTCAGCTAAGGAGTAAATCCAGTGTGGCCGTGCTCTTCTTGCAGCGTCTAGACTTCCAGCTGCATCAAAGAAATGCTGCTTTGTCTGAAAAGTTGCTAATAGTAGAAATCTAGCACATTCTATTTTGATGTTTGTTTTGGTCTATTTCATTGTTTTTTTAACCTCTTTTTCTCGCCATTTTGCCTTCATATTTCGTCTTCTTCATCGTCAAAATCGTCTTCTCTGCCCATCTCATACAAGATCCTGCCTCCCTCTCCAGCTCCAATGTCCGTCTGCGCGTCAAAGTACGGCAACACAATCCCCTCCCTATCCTTCCGCTGCTTCTCTGTAAGACCGAGATCGAATGTGCTCTCGGGCTGCTCCTCTCCGTCTTCGCCCTGCGCTGCCTCAGGCTTCGCAAACATCGAATGGTCTGTGAGGAGACAAAGCTTGCCCAGGCCAGACTTTGCCGCTACGGAGGCTGGCATGAGGATGAATTTTTCATCGACGGCCCGTCCGCTTCTCCTCCGTAGCTCCATGTTAATGACAACACCTCCCCGGTCTTCGGATTTACTCTTTTCTGTGAGTCCAATGAGGACGCCTTCGCGATCTTCTTTGAGACCCCACTCTGGTTCCATGACGCTTCTGTTGCGTGCCTTTTGTCGCTCGATTTCTTGTTGTAGATTTGATAGTGTTAAGATGGCCGTGGCTAGGTGATTTAGCAGCGCAAACGGGTGAGGCTCATATTCATTGAACGATTTTGGTAGAATAATTGGCACGTCGGTGTGATATACGGCCACGATGGACACTACTGGGGTGATGATGCTGGATAAAAAGATGGCTAATGATTGTGTAGCAGCTGATGAAAGAGAATTTAGTGAGTCAATGAAGACGACAGCTCCTACGTCATATGTTAGTTCTTCGTCCTCTATACAGGATGATAAATTTAACTCACTTTGAGCCGTCTTATCCTTGGCAGCTGCTGGCTGGAACGTGGGATACTGTGCCAGAAGTTCTCGGCTCACTGCGTTCAAATCTTTTCCAGCGGCCTTAACAAAGACATCTGCATCTAGAGGCTTGCGGAGTGTAGAGAAGGACAAGAAGATTATTTTGGTCTTGGCTAGCTATTGACAAGTTAGTGCCCGTATCATATAATGAAATGGAAGAGATTGTGGAAAGAGAAAAAACTTTACCTTTGCTCTTGTCATGAGCTCTGAGACTACTGGCCGAGCGGGCTGCTCAAGGTTATCGAGGAGGAGAGTGAGAGGGCTGGCGGCATCGCGAAGACTCAGAAGCCTCTGGAGCAGTAGAAGGCTGTGGGAACGACCATGTGAGTTTGCCGAGGGCGCCATGGCTACGGAGATATTCTATATGTCAAAAGAGCACATCTATTGGCGTTTAGCTGGTCGGATGTTGTATCCAAGTGGTTTCTGAGCGGGTCGTTGAAAATGGACATGGACTAAACTGAGATTCATCATTTGTGGCGTATCGGGATCCGCTAAGGACGGTTTAGTTGAGAGAGCACGGGGCACTAATTGAAGGCCTGAGGAATAGCGAAGCCTCCACTAAACTCTCTATAGGGAAATGTCTAAAGCGGCTCTCAGACTTCATAAATTTTCAATTTTCACATCATGTACTTCATTTTCGACGTATCGATGCAACATACTTTTGTAACAGCGCTCGCTCATTTTACTAGGAATTGATAATCACTGCATTTCTTTTCATTACATACCAGCAGCCAATGCGCCGCCACAGTTTGCGGCTAGAGCACTTGACTCGCGCCAGCAGACGAGCTTCATGTGCTGCTTCATCAATCCGGCCCATCACAGCACTGAAGTTACCGCCTTCGAAATCATGTTCATGTACATATAATCGCGAACAGAGATTCTTTTCGGCCAAGGTAGCTGAAGCCAATGAGCCCAAGCAGCTCAACAATGCCTTTGGCGCGAGCACCAATGACACCATCTACGCACTATCTACAGCCCAGGGCAGGGCAGGAATCGCTGTGATTCGCATATCAGGGCCATCATGTTTAGATGTAAGTGCGCATATATAAAATACAGCACAAGACATCCTAGTAATATTGACGCCATTCAATCTTAGATATACAGAGCCTTGTGTCCCTCTAAGGCACTACCAAAGCCTAGATATGCCTCTGTAAGATCACTACTTGACCCTAAGAATTCAGCACCCCATCAAGGGGTATTAGACTCGGAGGCATTAGTTCTCTTCTTTCCCTCGCCCAAAACTGTGACCGGAGAAGATGTACTAGAGCTGCACATTCACGGCGGTCCAGCCACAATTAAGGCAGTCCTGGCAGCTATTCCACAGTGTCCTTCAAAACATAGGATTCGATACGCTGAACCAGGAGAGTTCACGAAGAGAGCGTTCTTGAATGATCGATTAGATCTCGCACGAGTAGAATCTCTTGGGGATATTCTCTCTGCAGAGACGGAGCAGCAGCGGCGCGCAGCAGTCAGAGGGAACTCGGGGGCGTTAGCTCGTACCTATGAGAACTGGAGAGAAGAGCTTCTCCTAGCACGTGGAGAGATAGAGGCGTTGATTGACTTTTCCGAAGATCAGCATTTCGACGAGTCACCCACAGATTTGCTCCATAATGTGGCGAAACTAGTAAACAATATTCTTCAAGGCATTCACCTTCACGAACGGGGCGGCCAGAGAAGTGAGCTATTGAGGAGTGGTATCCGGATCGCACTCCTGGGGCCGCCAAACGTGGGTAAAAGCTCACTGATGAACTTGATTGTCGGCCGCGAGGCTTCGATTGTGTCCGGCGAGGCTGGTACTACCCGAGACATTGTCGAAGCCAGCCTTGATATTCAAGGCTATCTATGCTCTTTTGCAGATACGGCCGGGTTTAGGTCAAGCGATCTTCTCGGAACATCAGGTCCGGTTGGGGCTGTAGAGTTGGAGGGAATCCGTCGGGCGAAGCAGAAAGCACAAGACTCAGACATCGTCGTCGTTCTAGCATCGGTCGAGATGGGGCCGTCGGGCCCGTTCATTCTCTACGACCAGGAGACTCTGGACATTGCCGCTGCGGCAGACGCCCATCTAATTGTGATAAACAAGAGTGACGTTGCCAAACTAAGCGAGTTCGAACGTCTTCTAGATGAATTTCGCCAAAGTTTAAGCGAGAAGGATGCCAGGCTAAGATCAACTCAACTAGCCGCAGTATCATGCAAGGAGGCCAGCCTAAACTCCGCGCGGAAGAAGGATCCGGGAGGAATTCATGCATTGACAGAGGCGTTGGTCAGCACCTTTTCACAAATGACAGAGATGCCTGTCGACTTGCAGGATCTGCTGGGAGTAACGGCTCGCCAGGCACAGCTCCTTGCGAAATGCAGGGACCACCTGGAGGAGTTTATGATAGAGGCGCGGCCGGAGGATGTAGGAGTTGAGGCCGATGCTGTGCTGGCGGCCGAGTTCCTGCGGTATGCCGCGGACTGCTTGGCGCGCATCACGGGCAAGGGAGAAGCTGGCGATGTGGAAGATGTTCTCGGGGTGGTTTTTGAAAAGTAAGTACAGATTTCTTTGAGGATCGCGAGGTTTTTATTTAAGGTTTGCTAATACGAGGACTAGATTTTGCGTGGGGAAGTAAAAGTTTAATGGAAAAGAGCTCGTAGTAGTATTTTACATTCTAAATATAGTAAAAAGGAGAACAAGAAGAAGAGGAAAGAAGAAAGAGAAGAAGGAGTACATAAGTGCCGTAAAGCTTCAAAAAAATCTAACCAAAAAAAGTTGACTGAACCCATATCTCTAAACTGGCCGCCATTTGCAGCATGTTATGTTGTTCCCGTATCCAACGCCGCATGAAAATCATCAGGGGAAGGAGGAAAAAAAAAAGAAAGAAAACAGGGAGAAGAAGGAAGAAGAGAATCCCAGAGCCCCCCAAAAAATATTGCGCTCCTATACAAATACAGAAGGGGTGAAAGTGAAGAAGGGGAAAGGGTTTGCGAGCCCGCAAAATGTTGTTGTTGTTTTCACCCAGTTGCGATGAAAGCATTTTTGCCGTGTTTTCCCAGTGAAGTAGATCCAATGTGCGTGTTTTTTGTCTATCCGTCTCTATGCACTTTTGACCGAATTGTGTTTTTTTGTGTATTTTGTATTTGTTCGCTGATCAAAGGCGAAAATTGGAATTGCCCGCGAAGGCAACTGAACCGCTTGCAAAATAAAAAAATAAAAGGAAAATATAAAGTGTACAACTTCGAAGCCTGTTTGGCAAGCGAGAGTGGTTTTTTTTTTTAGTTGTCACGGCGGCCGCTTGACGATGAGCTGGAGCCGGAGCTGGAGCCAGAGCCAGGGCCGGTGTTGGGTCGGGAGACGATGTTATAGCCGCTTCGGGCGGAGTCAACCATGGAGATGGAGACGTCGAAAGAGGTAGTGAAAGCAGCCATTGTGATTGTGGTTGGTCTGAGTGATTTATAAATTGTGGTGGTGATGATGGTGGTTGATGGTTGCGTTGAGAAGATGCAACTAGAAGAAGAGAGGTTGGAAAGGATGATGGTAAGAGTGGGTTGGTATATCGAAGATATAGATGTATATATAGTTCTTCAGCTTGATGTTTGTTTGTTTGTTTGCTTTGCTTTGCTTTGCTTTGCTTTATTGTATTGCTTGTCTGAGTGAGTAGTTCTGATCTGTTTCCGTATTCCGGGATGAAGCAGCCACCTTATATAGGCCCAGTTGCATCCTTCGAAAAGCCAAACAAGTCCCATAAAGAAACGTCCTCTGTATTCTTCCCTGCATCGAACTCCGATTCCCAGGATTCCCCTCGTGCCACCCCTCTCACCCCCCTTATTCGAGGTGAGATGACGAACAGCCATGCCCTGCCCTGCCATGCCCTTTTTTTATTCTCACTCGCACTCGCATGCCAAACCCAAATCCAGCTGGGGTTCGTTGCTGGCGCGTGCTCACAGGAAAGCAGTGCACTGCACACACACCCCCTCAAAGGCCCAGCAAAACGGGCAAAAAAAAAGGCCCATCTCATCCCATCCCATGGCCCTCTTTCGCTACTCTGCTTGGGGAGGGGTGGCTGTGGCTGACGGGCTCTTATTTTGGGGGCGTGAAGCTTTGCCTGCTTTGGATCGTAGGGCTGAGACACCAGCGTGAGTCAGCCAAAGCCCCAATCGTAGAGGCTACCGATGCGGGATCCTGACGGCATGTATACCACTCGTACGACTAGGCAGTATACGCGAGGATAACTCTTTTTTGGTTTTGTTTTATTTTCTCACCTTGGAGCCCTTCTCTCTCTTTTTCTTCGTCTACCTACAGCCAGTGGGCTGCAGCTTACTTGTCCCTCGTGGCAATTCCTCTGGGAAGAGTTTCCTGTCGGCGTCTCCATTCAATCTCGTCCGCGGACCGGGAGCCGGTCCAGGGCCAATGGCTGACAGATGGAGGAGGGCCGTGGATAGATTGGAGGAAAAGCCAGATAGGATTCATCTTGAATCATTTCGCTGTGCCTCACACTACTCCCTCGTAACCTAACCGGTCTTAGCAAATACATGTAGCTACGTATGTGGCAACGTCCCTACTGGGCGATAACCGGTACGAAGCATCGGAGCAGCTATGTATTATTGGTTGCTGCTATGTGTTCTCGTCTTTTTCGGCCTGTCTTGCCATCCATTCCCTCAATGCAACATCGTTTTTTCTGTCATCGGTAGGCAGCCCACCACCTTTTTTTTCTCGGCTTCATCTTCTTCTTGGCACCCTCATCTCCTGGCTCTTCTGCCCCCCC